>CAJNIZ010002487.1:2770-26015 GCA_905231905.1 Symbiodinium pilosum
GGTACATGGACCCTCTGGGCTATAAAAGGCAAGGGGATCCCTTGTTTTGGGAAACGGGAAATACCCATCTCTAGGCTTCAGGGTTCCTCTGGTCCCATCAGCTTATGTAGATTCCTCGGCTGCCGCTTTGCATTGCCTTAGAAGCTATATTACGAACCACGAGTTTGGTCTGTAATTACCTAGGATGTCACTGGCTTCTAACTTGAGTCTTCCCGACTATGTAATGTAAGTGCGGCTTCCCCTCAGGGTCCAAGTACCCAATAATCATATACTTACCCCACACCTATACCAAAATTACTACTAATTACCCAAATCCCAAATACTTAATTATCTGGTACATGCACCCTTTGGCTTCCATGTCACAGTCAGCTTATGAATTTGTGCCTACGTTGCTGCTTGAAGCTTGGACTTCTCCTTTTAGGGGCTCGAAAGCCTTAACCCTCAACTCTATACTGGGTTGCTGTTAAGGAACTTAAACTAATTTACCATACATGGGTGTGATTATACATATATATATATAATAGTAAATAATGGGGTTTCCCCAACAACAAGGTAACTTAAGCTAAGTTCCTTAACTGCAACCCAGTATAACCTCGAAAGGTTCGGGCATTAAGGCCTCCGTCCGGATCAGGGATTTAGGCTTCATGGGTAGCGGCTAATACATTTTGAGGTGTTGATGATGCGGACATGTCGGTTGTTCCAAAACCTTTCCGTTTTCTTTAAGCCAGGTCACACCACCGACTGGTTTTACTTGAGACGTTGGGCTCAAAAGTTTTGCAAGCTGCGCAGCTGCGCATGCCTTCTTGTGGCTTTCCCATAGTATGGATTCTCGTATTTTGGGAGTCCATACCGGGGTCCCCCTATTTTGAGAAGCTACCAGCTGTTTTCCATGGTGGATTGTCAAAATGCTGAGCCCGCTAGCCCCAGGGATGTACTGTAGTAGCGTAAACACGTACCAGGATCGTGGTCATGTATTGCTATATAGTCATCATTAGGATCATGGTCCTATATGAATAGTCACAGTGAAGGGTGTCTCAACTATACCTCAAAATGATATTGGTAATTGTTGTTTAGGCCCTATATTGCACGGATTGCAGAGGCGTCATGGAGCCCTGCTTTTCAGGAATTCTATCGGGGGTTGTTGTGGGAAAATCTCATAGAACTAGGGGCTTCGCTCTCTGGCTGGGGAAAGGTGTTGGATTGCGTGTTCCCAGCGGACTGACTTTGTATGCGACGCCTAGAGATCGCTACTGTTGGTGTTATCTATACTGAAAAAGAGCAAGCACTAAGGGTCAGACAGAGTTTCTCTCTCGACAATAGTTCGGCAAGACAGTTCTGACATCCGCCGGAACAAGCACTAAGCATCAGGCCTGCGCACAGAAATGTCCCACCACAGCATTTCCGAAATTGTCCAGCCAGTGATCATCGTAGGTGTTGCGGGACAGCGGGTGCTTGGCCCAGTGGTGGTAGGAATGGATGTTGTCCTAGTTGCTGCATCCCCATTTCGTCCAGCACAGTTTCTGCCACACATGTGCATATATGTATATGTGTTTGTGAACTTGCTTATATGCTACTATTGTTACTACTATTGCAGTGATGGTAGCATTGAAGAAATGCACAAGCAAAGCCTACCTGAATTCAGCAAGCTGTCCCAGAGGAACGGCACGACATGCAGGGCTCGATGCATCCAGTACATGCCAAAGGACATGAGGTAGTGGTTGCCCACCTTGCTCATTCTGAGTTGGGAATGGGGGCATGCAATCCCTATCGCAGTGCCTGGAACATCCCCTAAATTATTCCTGCATTTGTCCCCTAAACGCTGAAACCTTACTTGGAGGGTCAGGCGGACTTAGTAAGTATACTTATAACCCCCAGAATCCATATAGCAACCCCAACGATCCCCATTATTGGCCTACTTAGTAAGTCCCCATGACTCTGCAAGTAAGACAGAACCATCCTCCACTCCCTCCCAAGACTGACGAAGCCACCAAGCGGAGCGCTCGCTCGTGGAGAGGTGCCACCACATCCGTCGCCGCCGGATAGTAGCCTAGTTGCTGGGCTTATGGACAGCTTTAAACCCTAAACCCAAACGGGGCATCTGAAGTTACTTCCAAGGTTTTATCGGGATTTACAGGGGGTACATAGTATACAGGGTCTAATGTTTAGGGTTTGGGGCTTGGGGGTCTAGGGTTTTGGCGCTTAGGTTTTTAGTTGAAACTGAAACGGTAAAGAACACAGAAAAATTAAAAGGAAGCTGGGGGTGCATAGAGCTCTTTATGGATTCTGTACAGCGGGGACCTAAACCGTAAACCTTAAACCCTACACGATTACCAGTCTGATTTCGAGGCGTACTTCTGGCACATGATCATCTAACAAGCCTGTTACCACAACAGTGGCAAGAATTGGGGAGTAGGGGCCCCCAGGGACCCCAAGTGATGCACAGGGATTCTAAACCCTAAACCCTAAGCCCGATGATGTTCGGAAAAAGAATTTAGGCTCCTGCATTAGTTGCTGGCGCTTTGTGAACGTCTCTGCTACCTGCAACTTCTGTGGCCTTCGCTCCCTAAAATGAATGGATTATATAGGCATAAGGCACGGTATGGAAGGATATATAAGAACGTATACTCCCATTAGTAATACCTTGCAACATACATCCACCATATGTATGTGTATGTATATATGTATATACACACATATATATATATATATGGGGTATACGGTATACATGTTGTTATGAGGTGCGGGGCTGTTTATTGTAAGGGTGCGAGGATTGCATTGGATCGTGAAATCTCAAATCATATTTACATTGGGCCATTGGGAGCCCTAGAGAAAGGCCTTAGCAAATTGACCGCAACCCAGCTTTGCCATTTAGGGTTCAGGGTTCAAGTTCTAGTGGCTTTTCAAGACAGGCAGCCAGGGATGGCATAGTAGAGGCCAACATTGAACGCGAACTGGCTCAGCAAAGTCAGACGGTCGTGAAAAAGGATCGTCTGCAGTTGCTCCATATCTCGTCCGCACAGATCCTTCTTCTCCTGGGGACTTGGTGCTTTCTCCAAATAATCCCTTCATCCACTCACAACTGTCAATGGGAAACCCTACACCCTGCATGATCCCTATATTCCCTTTAAAAGGTAACCCCCCAAACCCGAAACCCTAAACCGCGCGTGTATATTTCTAGGGTGCCCGCAGTTCCCCACCCTTAAAAACTCCGAAGTGGGCTCAGTCGTTTCTCAGGACCCAGTGCCCAATCAGAGGGTTATGGTTTAGGGATTAGGGTTTCGAGCTTTCAAGGAATGATACAATGTATAGGTGGTCTAGATCGCCTCCATCAACTGTAGTCATAGAGTTGGGGTATGTCTTCTTGACTCTTCTGTACTTGGGCCGGTTCTGGGTCGCACCATCTCCTCCATCCCCCTTTTCTCGCATCCGGCCCATGGTTTCAGCTACAATATACCAAGAGAAACACAGTGTAACCAGCTTAAAAGAGGCCGCAAAAAAGGTTGTATATAATCCCCATGATATTGTAGTTTCCATTTTCCTTTACATTATCCCAATAATATTTCATAGCATAATATGATATAATACTGTATAATATCCAAGAAAGTGGCATCCTTCCATTGTTCAACGTCTAAGGCTGGCTTTGGGTTTTGTAACAAACAGGGACTTGCAGGGTTCATGAGGCAAGATATTCATCATGTAAGGCCTATAAGTGTACCCATCTTTCAGAAATTTCGAAATCCAAGCAAAAAAGCTCTATGCCCGAAACACACAACACCCCTCAATGCCAGATCCTATGTATACCCTTATAAGCCAAGCCCTTAACCCAAAGTCCGTAATCCTACGGTAATCCCTAATCCCACTCCCCAACACGTCATGTCCTTGAGTGCATGCTCTTTTGGAGGCTGAGTACGGAAGCGAGGGAAGGTGAAGAAGATGGCCTCAAGGTAGGTGTTGTAGAGCCGGGTCACCGCGGCCTGACAAAGACTCCGCGATGCTTGGCTGGGTAACTAAATTACCATAATATGGGTATAGCGCAAACAATGATAGGGTTTCCCTATATTTGTATATAGTAAATGAAAAACGAGGTTTCTGCATTATAGTAACTTAGATAAAAAAAAAAGTCCCTAAATAGCAGCCCAGTTGGTAAGAAAGGGCGGGATAGGGTTATAAGGACAACTATGCTGAAGTATATGCAGGGACTACTATTCATGGGAACCCACGGTCTCATTCACCTGGACCCCAAACCCAGGCAAATTAATGGACCAAAACGCATATAAAAACAAGAGTCTCAAGGCCATTTGTCTGCATACTTGTGGGGCTCAGGTACTGCTAAAAGGGGGGTTGCGGCGTTGAGCTGCCTGCGCCAACAGGATGTTCAGGAATATTATGGAATTTCACTTTGCTGGGCAGCCGTGGTATTGACACTAGGTAGGTCTATTAGGAGACACACGGTTTAGGGTTTAGGGTTTAGGGTTTAGGGATGGTAATTGCAGGACACGACAAGATTTGCCTGGTTATAGGGTGGGTTGCTCTCTACATGGTTGTTGGCCCGCCTCCTAACCCTCCCCCCTAAGACCCAATCCCTAAAACCTAAACCCTAAGCCCTAAACCCCAAACCTTCAAAACCTGAACCCTAAAACCCGTACACCCTGAGCCCTCCACACTGAACCCTACACCCAGCTTGAACTTCTTTGCGTTGAACTGCTCCAGGTGCCTTTGTGCAAAGAAAGGCCGCCAGCTCTTTCAGAGTCCAGGAGCCCGGAACGTTCACCTGGGGATTCTTCAAAACGGAGTACTAGGGATCCCTAAGTGTCCAAGGATGCAAATAAAAGGGTTTCAGGGCCCAAATAGTATAACATTCATGGTACTTGGGGCCTAAAACTCTATTGTTTGAGTCCTTGGACCCTTAGTGGATTGCAAGGCGGCCATACAAAGACATGAGGACACACACGGTATCGTACATATAGATATATACATACCTATAGACCCTCCTCCTACCCTCTATCAGGGCCTAAGTACCCACTATTAGGGACCATATACCCCCAATTAAGGGTACTAGGAAGGTCCTTGTACATATACACATACTTACTTAGGGTGTGAAGGGATGCTTTTTTTGGTCAAGAGTCGAAGGCCACGCATGGTTCTTTGGGGACTATAGAGGATTTCTGAGAGTTCCCACGTTGGGGCTTTCTAAGCGGTAACCCTAAACCCTATAAATACATATGTGTATATGTATACATACATTCATATACATGTATATATTACAGATATATATGTACATATATATATATGTATATAATATATACATATACATATGTATATAAATAAATAAATAAATATATATATATATGTAAATATATATGTAAATATATATGCTCGCTTGCTCCGCAGGGCTTAAGCATTTTGTGGGACTCCGACCTTCTCGCCGGGAAGAAGCCAAGCAGCAGCCACCAGAGACCCCAAACTACCTTCAAGACAGTTTAAGGTATGGGGGCAGGGGTCCAGGGTTTAAGGCTCAGGGTTTAGGGTTTAGGGTCGAAGGTCCAGGGTTTGGGGTTCAGGGTGGTCTAAGGTCCAAGGTTTAGAATGCAGGGTTTAGGGTTCAGGGTCCAGAAGCAGATGTCCCTCAAGCACCCAGCCCTTGATCCGAATCCTTGAGCCCTGGAACACTTAACCCGGGGGGGTTTCCCAAAAGTTGGGGTAAAGTGGGTGGTTTGCCAAAATTAGGGCCACCTTTCCGGGTGTCCCATAATAGAGATCATAATATCTTGGGGTCTATATCGGGGTCCGCTTATTTTGGGACACTTCCACATAGGGTTTAGGGTTTAGGCTCCAACCTTAAGCGTCGCTTGGTTTTATGACACGTGAATGTCGTTTTGTGCTTGCATTCCTTCATCTTGGTTCCCCAAGTCAACCCAGTAGCAGACGCTAACCAACCAACAGCTCCAAAAGATTCTCTTCACAAGGGTTGATGGACAGAATCCTTCATGCCCCCCCCTCCCCCGCCCAAGAGACTAAAAAGTGCCCTTCTTGTTTGCAGTCCGTGCCATGCAGGATTTTGTCCATGCACAGCGAACCCTAAGCCCTGAACTACAGCTGCAAGCGTAGCTTAACGAACTGCAACCGCTAAGCCATTAATGCCCAGGGGCTGAGGGTAACTTAACCCATTAGAAATCCTGAACCCTTATTTAGGGTATGGGGTCCAGCCAGCGTTGCGAACATTCTTGGCAGAAGGTCCGAGTATACGATATTCATATGTTTAGGATTCGAGTGGACAAAGCAGTAAAGGCTTTGAGTAAGTATGAGCTTATTAGGCACTTGAACCCTGAGGCTTAGATGTTACTCCACACCTGAGAAGCTAACAAGCAGAGCATTTCCGCTACTCAATGTGATATTTCTCAAAGAGTCACAATTGAAAATGTGGATTCCACATCGGGCAGCCTCGCTATCTTGCAGAGATGCAGTAACTGATTAGGGAAGAAGTCTCGCATCCTAAGTATATGCATGTAAGTACCTAGACCCTCCTCCTACCCTCTATTAGGGCCTAAGTACCCATTATTAGGGACCATATATCCCCAATTAAGGGTACAAGGAGGGTCCTGGTGTAGGGTTCCAGGCAACACACGTGCCAAGTGGACAGTTTGCAAGGCCCAGGGGCCAAGCTCCAGAAGGGTCAACGACCAATCACCACTCCTCATTCCAAGCAATTGGGGATTTCACAAAACAATTAGGGTTTAGGGTTTAGGGTTTTGGGAGTTTCCCAAAACTAGGTGTTCCGTTTTGGGTGCCCCTATAAAGGACAACGCGTCCTACACCTGGACAGGTTTAAGGTACTACGGAGGCGTTCATATAGGAAACAGCAAGCTGCGTTCAGGTATGTTCAGGCTTTCCCAACAAACAACATTTGTTGATGTCTACTACGTCAAAGTACACAATACGAATGCAACATGTTACCCAACAAAACCCCAGTCTAGACCCTAAACCACAAACATGTTAAGCGCGGCTCGGGGTAGCATAACAGAAGCCGGGTGCATGACTGAATAATCAACCCTACTGGAACTTTCCAGTGCAGATCGTTAACCCCTAAACCCTAAACCGCCTGGATTCTTATTGGGACCCCTACGAAGGTTCTACCTCAGAGGGCCCAGGTAAGCTCAACTAACCCTAAAATTCCAAGTACTCAAATAATCGATAACTTGGGCTCACATGGATTTTTATAGGTACTTTAGGCCCAAACTGCCTACTATTTAGCTACTTGGACCCTTAGCGTACGGTCCTCGGCAGATTTGAGTACTATTCAGTGGCACCTGGCAAGGCTATCCCGAGGCATCCTGAAAATCGTAGGTTCGACTCAAGGCTCAAAGTGCCCTGTACAAGGAAGTTGGCTACCAGGACCTTCCTAGTACCCTTAATTGGGGATACATGGTCCCTAATAGTGGGTACGTAGGCCCTAATAGAGGGTAGGGGGAGGGTCTAGGTAGTTCATACGAGAACTTGTAGGTTTTGCACGGCCAGGACAGGCTTACAATCAGCTTTACTGCCTCGACCATTGAAGCGGTGAGCGTAAACTTGTAATGGCCATGGCGCAATGTTTCATGGCCTTGCTTGCGGTATAGGGTTGCGAGAAGTGGCCTTCAAAACCCATGGAACACGCAGCACGTAAATATGAGCAAAGGTTGGCAATCAGAATGAGATGAGCGCCCAACAACTTAGCCTGTTGGAGCCGACGCACGTCAATCAAGTTGAGCTACAGAAAGCAAAACATACACGTAGAGTACGGGTTGTCTTACACAAGTTGTATGAAAGTACTGGGGCCGCGAAAGCCCTAAACACCAAATCCCAAAACCCCAACACCTACATGTTTGAAGTCTCCCAAGGGTCAACAGCAGCGATGAGAAGTGGTGGCGGAAGCTCAGCTTCTCTGAGGGGTACTCCAAGGTGTAGGCAAGCTCCTAGCAGGATTTGCATTGCCTTCAGCATGCCTTCAGAGGGCTTTTGGGGGGGCTGTTTAAGGTTTAGGGTTTATAAGGGTTTAGGGTTGAGGGCTTTTGGGGCCTGCTTAAGGATGTATGGAGATAATTATGGGTTGAGTCGCCAGGGTTTTGGGTCCGGGCAGGGTCTTTTTTCAAACCGTCGCTTTAGGGATATGTGGAGACTATAAATAAGGTGCTATGGAGATCCCCATACTATATATGCATTCCATGTGGACATTCTTCAGGAAAGTCCATTTGCTTCGGTTTTAATAATTTGGTTAACGTGCGAGGATTAGGCGTCCATATCATAAATTCGAATGCTCTGTCGGGAATGTTGTCATACGTCACTGCACCGCCCAGGTCGGAATATCTTGGTGTAGGGGCTCACACTCGACGCCAGATGCTTTCCCTAATCCCCAAACCCAATGCCCCTATCCCAATCACCAAGCCCTATGGTACTTGGAGGTTCCAGGCCATTACCTTGTTCTCACGGGGCTCATAGCCCAAGTCTGAGCCCCCTAATCCGCTAAGATGGCTGAAGCCCTCCCAAAGTAGATGGAATCTTCGCGAGTCGCATGCCTGAAATCTAGGATTTTCATAGACGCCAGCTATGCCTTAATGTAACTTGTGGGTTGAGTTCTCCAGCCCCACCAAGTAGACGACTGTTTGGCTACAGTAGGGTTATATGTGGAAAGTGCCAGAAGAGCAGAGTATGGCTACCTGGCCTCTCAGCAAGGCTTAGCTAGCAGCATTTTAGGACCAAATCTGCCTCCCCCGCTTCTCGGACCTCCTGTCAGGTCACATACAAAGGTGTTCGTCATGAGGCTTGGGATCCAGGGTTTAGGGCCGCCCCCCCCTACCTGCAACTCCTCCCGGTAGACCCCGAAATGCGCTTTTTTGAGAAGCAAGCCAGACAGAGTCTGGCTTCTACGCACCCTTGCAGGCCCTGAATTTAGACTGTAGGGCCTTGAAGGGGATGACATCTTCACACAAGACAGGAAAGACAAGAGAAGATCTCAGTCAGTGGAAAAACTAGGGAACAGCGTAGTGCACAATCACGCGTGACGCGTGCTGAAAAATTGAGACCTTCTTCGCGGTCAGTATTGTCAGCACTGAGGAACCGTTGCTACAAAATCGGTTTGCAACATTCCTAAATTTGTCATATGACTCCCTACCTGGAAAGCCCTGAACCCTAGACCCTACGTGGTTCAGAAGTCCTTTGACTGTCCGGACATGCTGCAAGAAGCAAGCAGAGCGGCAGTGGCTGTCAACGTATGTTGAGCAATGCAAAGGCTGGTTCCGAGCCAAAAGTTTCGTCGGGTTGGGGTTCTGAGTGTCAAGACTCGGGAAATTCGAACGGCGAATGGGCAAAATCCTTTAATTGCCCCAGGCCCAAACCAAGGCCTCAATGATATACACGCCCGTATTTTGAAACCAGTTAGGGTGTAGGGCAAAGCCATAGCATCTCCATGTTGCAGCAAACTGGCCTCGACAAGACTACTGCCCTACTAGCAGGAGCCTCTTTGGGGTTCTATGGGCGTTACTCAAACATCCTCAGCACTAACCCCAAGCTTTCTGCCCAACACCCATAGCTCCAAGCTCTAAACATCCAGCCCTATTTACGAACCCTACACTCAGAAACCTTGACCCTCAACCTGCGCCATCAATCATTTCTGGGCCATGCTGACGCACCACAATGTTATGTTCATGGGGAGCTTATCAAAAACAGCTCAAATCTGAACTCTAAACTGAAGGCCTCGCAAAGGAGTCTGTCATCTCCAGAACTTCCAGATGCGCAAAGAAGCTTCCAAAAGCAGGAACACCCATGACCCCTGTTAACTGCGAGACACACAAAGGTATGCCCAAAACGTGATCCCCATGCAGCTGCTAGGCTTAGTACTCGTCAAGCCAGAACTTTTCCATACACAACCTGAAATACCAGAACCCCAGAGGTATGTGAGCTAGAGTCTAAGCTCTTAGTATCTGCCTTAATATCCCCTATACTATAATGCTCCCCTATGTGATCCCCTAATTCCCCCCCGTTTAAGGAGGTTAGACTGTAGCTCATGTAGAATATTAGCCTGCTTAACTCCTTTTGTGGGCGATTCATTTACATACTTGTGCGGTCCAAGCAGCTGATGCTACCCAGAGGGTCCATGCAGCCACATAGGGCCCAGAGGGTTCCCACGTAAATACTTTAGGGTCAAAGTATAGACTGTATAGCTACACGGGCCCTTTGGGCTACATAAACCACCACTTGGGCTCTCACCAGATGAGGTCATCCTACAACCATGGCCCCTAAACCCTAAATCCCCCTCTGAAAGCCACGGGGACCTGCACATGTGCAGAAGACCTGCGATCCCTGTAGGGGTTATATAGGGTTTATATATCATTCATAGAGGATAGGATAACAGTCATACACGTTATATAGGGGGGAAAGGAAAATGGAAGCTCCTATAATGAGTTTTATAGGGTGATATGCCGTGGAACTGAGACCACGATGCCGCTTTAGTGGAATTGCTCTACGTTCAAGGTAGCCCCCCAACCTGTACTAGTGCTATACTAGGAATATACAAGGAGCCTGATATAGCTACTATTGTCCCTTACCAGGACCTTCCTGGTACCCTTAATTGGGGATACATGGTCTCTAATAGTGGGTACTTAGGGCCTAATAGAGGGTAGGAGGAGGGTCTAGGTATATATGCACTATTACAGGCTGCGGGGCCCACCTTATTCATAGGGTTGAAGGAGCTTGAGGCTTAAGGTGGAACAAAGCTCTGAATCCTCCTGACTGGAACTCGGGACACATGGGAGTTTCCCAAAATACGTGTACCTGTTTAAGGGTCCCAATGATAAGGGCTATAGTATTTTGGGGTCTATATTGGGTCCCCTTCATTTTGGGAAACTACCACATGAAGTTTCTACCACAAAAAGTGCACCGGCCTCAGGCATTGCGGAGCTGCTGTACCTGGCAGCTAGCTGCGGTAGAGCTAGAACTGGGCTGTTCGAGTTCTTTGCCCTCAGGGCCCACTTGCATAACCATCATATACCTCTAAGAAGCTTTTGTCTCCACCAAAAAAAACCCTGAGGGTCCAAGGACCCAAATAATAGGGTTTAGGGCCCAAATACTATAATATTAAGGGATTCTGTGCGCTGAAACCCTATTATTTGGGTCCTTGGATGCTTATGGAAACCAATCCAACAAGCAGCGCTATCCAGATCCCAGCTCTCCAGTCATCGGGTACTCGCGGACCCTCTGTTGAAAGCCCAAATACTGAACCCTTCAAATCCTGAAAGCCACCAAACCCTGAGCCCTACCCCGTACTCTGCCAACCACCAATTGGGCCTTTCCTGAATTGCGGTTGAGGAACTTAAACTAGCTTACCATAATGGGCATATATATATATAGTAATTAAGGGTGTTCCCCAATATAGCAGCTTAACCTGCATTCAACCTAGGCCTGCGAATGTAGGTAGGACACATGATTTGGGATCTAGATTGAGGGGGTGGACTTGGGTGCTGAGTATGATGGTTTCAGAGTATTTTCCGGGGGACAGCAATTAAACTTCAGTCACCTTCCCGGCCCGGAACCCTCCACATGATGACATTCACAAGGCCTGCTTGGGTAGCCAGCGAAGATCTCAGGACGCGCCTCCAGACTTGGGGGAGTTCTGTGAATCAAGATTCTTGGGCAGGGACCACTATGGGCTATTAGACCTTAAGGGTACCTTAATCTACCCCTAATAAGGTGCTAATAGGGAATTTTAGGGTCTAATAGCCCATGGTCGGAGTTTCCCATGGGCTTCGACACTAGCAGTCGCGCGAGCAGCAGTAGAGAGGTCGGAGTTAATGGTACTGAGGGAATTGTTTCAGGTAGGGCGTCGTAGGAGTTGAAATTGTCGGTAGCCCTCTCAGAAAGAGTTGGACTAGAATTGTAATGTGGAACCCTAAAATATAACTCTATATCAGGATGCTTGTTACGTGGAGGCGGCGGAATTCAGTGGGAGCAATATTCAGAATTTAGGGAGATCACTCAAGCTTCCGGTGCTTGCCAGCCATGTAAAGGTTCAGATAAGGGTTCACAAAGCGGCTTCTGGGGAAGGTTTAGGGCTTAGGGTATGTTGTGGTCCTAGATCCCTCGTCGAAACCAAAGTGTGAGGTACCTAAGATAGACCTCAACATGATCTTGGTCAAGGTTTCGAAAACATGGAACCTCCCGATATTCCAGTTGCTTCCCCGATGGGGCAGTGGTGTCATTCCCTAATCCCTAAACCCTAAATCGTAGTTCCCATGTCGTGTTCCATCGTATTTTCCACTTGATTCTCCATTGCTGATAATATCCCATTGATTTTGGGGTTGAAAGGGCATCTCTCAGGCATGTGATCCAGGATTATTTAGGGTTCAGGATTTGGGGCTATCTGTAGAATTAGCCCTAAAAATCTAGAGAGTGTCCAAACGAACGAAACACCAAATGAAAACTGGGAATATATGATGGGTTACTTGGCAATGTCTCGGGCTGATAAAAGGAATGTGGCAGTTCATCTAATCTCCTAGAATAAGGACCCTATCAGTGTCACGGGAAAGTCATACCTAGGGACCCAATAATTTACAAGGAACGAGGGTATGGTGCAAAGTCGGTCTTTTCGGCCAAAAGGCGGAGTTTCGAAACTGCCCTTAGCTTTATGCTCAGAACCCGAAAACCCATTATGGCTCTTGATCGGGTACGTATGGGTTAATTGAGGGTTACTGATGGTTCAAGACAATTTGGTATTTCGGTCGTTGTGGGAAAAGATGGGGTATAATTGGTTAATTACGGGGCTCCTATTGGTTCATTATGGGTAACTTCAGGAATTGCATGGTTTGACCTACTTTATCTAGCAAAAGTTGTGAAAACCGTGTTTGTTAATGATACCTTAGTTGTTGGGTCTTAACTGCCCTAGGTAGGGTCTTGTTTTGGGGGGTCAGGAAGGAAATCCCGATACCCTTACTGCTGAACCTATGCTTTAGATGTTGAGACTTCGGATTATGCACATGCTCTGAGCAAGTGTCAACGACAGCTACGACAAATACCGGCCCCCAATGTGAACATCGTCCCACCTAATCCGAGCACAACATTGAGTAAACACCCTGGATTTAAACAGTGTTTAGCTGGGTACTTTAAGTGTAAAGGCATTTTTGATCTGAAAACAATTCAAAGCCAAAGAGAATCGTTCCAGACCCAAAAATGTACTTTTTACGGTTAGGGTAGTCCAGGGTGCAACTCAATATAACCCCAATGTAACCCTAATATTACTGACCCCAATAATATAACCCTAATGTTACCCCAATGGAAACCTGAATATAACCCTAAGATAACCCCAAACCGTGCAGAGCCGGTCTTGACACTTGCCTGTGGGGAGTTGGCATCCCAGGGTGCCCTGTGCAATCAAGGGTTTAGGGGTTTAGGGTTTAGGGTTTGGGGATTAGGGTCTAGGGTTTATGGATTAGGCTTTAGGGTCTAGCAGTTTAAGGTCAAAGCCTTTGGGTTTAGGGTTCAGGGCCTAGGGTTCAAGGTTTCGGGTTCAGGGCTTCTCGAAGTTCCCTTCAGAACCGGGTAGAGTCAGGTAGACATGATAAGCTGGTTCTTGCGAGAAATCTGTTCAAGGAACCTTCAGGTTTAGGATTTGGTGTTCTATGGAGCCCTGTATAAGACGCCAAGAACGTGAAAATCAGAATTAGGGTCCAAATGATTTGCGTATATCGTACCTACTTTAGCCCCTAACGGGTTCTTATTCATACTCTTTGTAGCCTGGATTCGGGACTTACACTCTTAGGTTTTGATTTTGAGGTTTGGGTTTAGGGTCTGTAGGGTTACTGCGCGGGACCACTCAGCTGGGTATGTGATTTTTTAGCCAGTACTATGTATAATTAACTTCATGAAATTCTAAGGGAACAATTCATTGGAAACTTTCCAAATCTTGAGCAACCCTGAACTACTTGAAGTTCTAGAACCCTCCAAAATAAAGAGTTTTGATTCTTGCGGAGGCTTAGTGGCATTTCGGGGTTTGAGTTGCGGGCTTCGGGGCCAAAAGCTTACCTCAACTTCCTGGAAGTAATCGTAATGATCAACGTTTAACGAAATAGTAAGAGTACTCCTTTCTGCCGAAGTCGATTGTCTTATGGCTAGGCAGCTATGAGAAGGAAATCCGACGCCCATCAAAACACGTACTACACTCGGGGGCTTAGGTAACCCTAAGGGTCCAAGGACCAAAATAATAGGGTGTTAGGGCCCAAATACCATGAACACTCTAGTATTTGGGCCCTAAGACCCTATTATACCCTATTATTTGGATCCTTGGGCCCTTAGGTTAAGGCTTAGATTCTGGGCAGGAGCTTCCTAATCCCGGGCACCCCATGGAAAAGGAGATGCACAAATCTGTGAAACTCCCAAAGGGTCCATGTAGGTATATGGTATATACTTGGGGCCCAAAGGGGTTCCCATATACCTACTTTAAGGCCCAAGTATATCCCATACACCTGCATGGACCCTTTGGGACTAAGAACACCACGAAGGCAAGCCTCAACTCTAAGAGGCGTGATCAAGATGCGGGGTTAGGGTTTAGGGTTTAGGGTCTAGGGTTTAGGGTGTGGCGTATCCACATGTGTTACAATTCAAGGAAACATGTGAAGAGGACGTGTGCAACAGTGGGAATGCAAGTTGAATTGATTTGTCATGTTGAAAAGAGCGCAGGCCTTACATGCTACGCTGCTACGGATCTTCGTAGGAGCTTGTTTCCTCTGGATTTGGAAAATGTTGTTGATTTGTTGACAAGCTGGCGCTTTTGGAGCCTTCATGTGAGCCATTGTCTAAGCAATCGGGCCTTAGGGCCAAAGCACCATTAATACTATAGTATTCGGGCCCTACAACCCTATTATTTGGGTCCTTGGACCCTCAGGGTTCAGGAAAGCCCCACATGGCGTAGGGAGTATCTCGTCCCGCCAACGGTGATGTCTCCTGCTTCAGAAGTTGCCGAGCATAGTACCCTCCCAAAATTCGTGTGGGAGGTCCTTGAAGTAGGGTACCATTAGGGAAATTCCGGAACATGCATGAATTATGAACAAAGAGTAGTGGTCACTGCGGGTGGTCACGTAGGAGAAACGTTGGGAAGCTTCCACATGAAGCGCCGGAAGCTACTTTTGAAAAGGACAGTAGTCTTGACAGGGCTGTTTTTGGGGGGTCCATTCTAGTCTGGGGGAGTGTAGTCTGGTGTTTCTATTGCATGGCGACAGGTTTACAAATTGGGGCATGTGAAAGCCCAATATAATTGTTTGGGGCCCATTGGGACATTTTTTGGAATATAAACTTGACTAGACATCAGGTACTGCAGGGAGCTGGGGGAGGCTAGGGTCGTAAGCTTAACATGAAACTGCGACTCCCTACATACCCTCTAAACCCTAACCATCCTCTACCCTTAACCCATGAAAGCTTCTCAACCCCAAAACCATATACCTCAATAAGGAAACTGAGCCCTTCGCGCTCCGTCGTCGGCGCAGGACTGACCCTGTGTAGCTTGGAATCCACAGTTGGGATCCCACTCCTCAGCCGGAAGGCTTCTAGTTGTGTGGGATAAATGTTGCCCGAATGATGGAGAACCCAAATTGGAAAGGTAAAGGACAATGGATAACTACATGGAAATAGCCCGAAGGCGCCAAGTACTCAGAAATTGGGTTTTGGGAATAGGAAGGTTTCTATAGAGGTGTTGGGGAAGTGTACGACGATTATTTGGTGTCTAGACGCTTAGGGTTCTAGTGTATTTGTACTCCATTCTTGCAATTCGCACCTGCTGCTGCTAAATTGTTAACTAGAGCACTTTCTTGTTGATTAATGTACTTCATACTCTTGCTGATAACGGTAACAACAGGTTTACTACTATGACTGCAACAATTACTATAACTTTTTCGATTGTGCTATTGTAATCAGTATGATTGCCATGTCTATGACTATTCCTCTTACTGCTACTACTGCTGCTATTATTAATAAGATTGGTGTTACGTCGACATTATCATTGCTGGCATAAACGGGTCACGGCTAAGGATATGCTTATAACTGGGGTTGCAGCTGCGCACCTGGACGTGCATCTCGGGCGACAATGTTCAGACCACTTAGGAGGACTATCAGTAGGCTTATATGGGCAGCCCTACGTACCCAGAAAACACAACATCCCTTAAGTAGGGAATATACCCCAAATGATACAAGGATCCCCACTAAGATTGAAGGCAAATTCCCAACATCAAGGAATATTGGGCTTTCTGGATACCTACTATGTCCAGCACAGACCTTTAAGATTAAGTTTGCAGGTTCCTGAGCGGAAATTAGCACCGAGCGCAACCTGTGCCTCGGCTTCTAAGCATATGAGCTATGGGACTAAAGTTATGGGGGGGGGCCTACAGGGGGTCATATGATGGACCATCTTCTACACTCCTAAAAGGAGGTTTGTAAAGGGCATTATATATGGGGATTTACAGGGAGTTTAGTCTATAGCCCTACAAATGGGAGTTTCCCAAGATTAAGGGGTACAATTGTGGGGTCCCGACAAGAAGGGTCATAATATTTTGGGATCTATGTTGGGGTCCCCCTATTTTTGGGACACAACCATATGAATCTAAACGCTTACCAATATCGCGTTGAGGTCTGTTTGGGCTATCCTATAATTAACTTGCTCTACACAGAGCCTACACCCATGCCGACACGAAATGTGTTCAGGCTTCTACGTTAAAATGCAGTCCCGGTGTCCAGTTCAATCTTTGGCTTCTTTTCCAATTGATGGTTCTCCGTCTTTGGGAATTCTTACCCAAAAACCCTGAACCCCGAAAGGTACCCTCATCGCTCCCCCCTCAACTTCAGCCCCGACATCGGTGAAGGTCCCTTAATCATGGATGCCCCATGATGCCCCTAATTACCCTAACCCTAAACCCTGCAACTTAATAAGCCGTACTCATCCAAGGCAAACCTATTCACGGTGGAATCTTGCCAATGGTATAGAGGCGGGAGGGTAGTAGGGAATCCCATGACCTGGATGGCTGGGTTTAGGGCTTAGGGATCCTAACCACAAATCCCGAAAAAGAAGCTCCTATACCTCAACCCGAGACCCACCAACTCTATCTACAATCTAACATCTAAGCCTCTGCACCCTCAAACCCTACGTAAACCCTAAACCCTAAACCCTTGACCACGAGCCATAAACCGTATATCCTATACCCTGAAGCCCAAAGCCCTGTGCGGCCTTTACAGGAGGGGCTCCGAGGAGAGCTGGAGGTGTTGCAGGTCCTTCACCATGTGGGGTCCCTCCAGGGCTCAGGGTTTTTGGGTGAGCAATTTCACAGTTGAGTTAGGGGTTTCAGGTTTGGGATTCCTTTGTAGATTTTGGAGTAGAGGTATTTGTCTTAAAGACGCTGGCCAGCATCCTCAAGATTTGTCTAGTTGTTTTGCTTGCTCTGGCGGGATCATCCTCCATGCTGTTGCAAGCATCAAGAATACAAGATCTTATTCTTCCTGTAGTTGCCATCCATCTGACCCCGAAAGCCGCAAACAATACACATTATGCCCTATCAAACTTGGAACTGAAATTCTACACTCCAACCCGCTGTTGCTGTGTTCTTCCTGTTGTTGCCTTCATACCCATGGTAACTATTGCTTTGACTGGCTGCGGGTTGTGCAGCTGCGCGGCAAGGGGTTCTCAAGGGGCCACACCCGACGTTTTTTGGAGTCTTTTGAATGGATGTGGATGACGTCTGGTTCCTTTAGGTGAGACAGGTGCTTGTAGCAGTGTCTGGCATAACAGTAGGGCCTCTTTGTAGTAGGAATCTTTTGCAAGGCAAAGGTCCCCCTTGGACACCCCCCAATTGTGTAGGACACCGTTCATGCGAACCAAAGAACGAAATCGGCATTCCTGCGTACAAACATAAGCGGTGAGCTGAGTCTTGGATGCCTCCTCTGCATTCTGGTGTAGGGTTCAGAAACCAGCTAGCTCAGCTTGTTTCAAAAGGTACCCTCTAATTTTGGGAACCCCCCATAGAGCTAGAGCCCCAGGGAATGACAATAACCTCTTAAGATGGCTTCAACCTAAGCTCAGAGGATTTACAGATTTGTTGAAATCTAAACCAGGACCCTCCTTGTACCCTTAATTGGGGACATATGGTCCCGAATAACGGGTACTTAGGCCCTCCTAGAGGGTAGGAGGAGGGTCTAGGAATATATGTTCTATAGATTCCGTCTGGGGAGCTTCTGGACATAAACCCCAGACGATATCCTTTTGCAGTCCCTGCAGCTCCTAAGTACCTATAGGATGCGGAGCCTAATGAAGGCTTCATGCAGGACTTCAAGTATCAACAGCAGGGTTTTGAGTTCAACGTTTTCACTGCTAGAGTCCAAGGCATACAATTATCATAGGCTCCCCAATTTGTTTTGTAACCGCTACTCGTATCAAGTCGTGCTCCCTCCGCTTTGTAAAGCTTAAAGCCTCTATGTGCCCACGGCACCGCTCGTACAGACCACACGGCCTGTTGGAAGGTCTGAGTTACAATCTATAGCATGGTCTTTTAGCAGGCAGTTGCTCATTGAAGCCCTGACCCAATGAGCAGAAGATGAACCTCAATCCCTAGACCACCCCAAAACCCAAAGCCTAAACCCTGAATTATAGTTTCCACGTTCTTGTCCTTTATCCCCATTATTCCCTAAATAACCCACACAAGACGCCCAGGGGTCCCCGTGGACTTGTGCAGGATCCGGCATGCGGCCTCCGCCCACCACACAAAGGGTGCATGCAACCAAGAATGGGGCTTTGGTTTGATACTGGTGTTGCGGGCTTAAGCAGCCAGTAACAAGGTATGTGGTACGTTGACTTTTGCAGATGTACATGAAAGTTTGGCTAGGATGTGGTGATGCATATCATGCCTCAAACCTTTTCAACTAAACAAACAAGTCTGGATGCACAAGTTTCCTAGCTTTTTACGGTGCATGACGTGAGACAGAGGCGCATCTTAAGGGATGCCTGCTTCCAAACTGAGCTGCTCCCTCATCCTGATGATGCGTTTGCAAATTGTGTGCGCTCCTGGCCTACAATACCGGGGTATCTCAAAATCGATGTCCGAAATTGAAACCTGCGGTTATACAGTAGACCATTCTCCTTGCAGTGTCAGCTGCCGCGCAGAGTAGTAGGAGACGACCCCTTTGAGGACACTTACTGTGAAGGGGCCTGAACTGATTTTGTAGGAAGTCGAGCCCAACAAATGGCCAGACTGCACGGGAAAGGAAATGAAACGAGTTCATTGAGTTATAGCTGCAGCCCTGAGGGCGTTACCATAATCATGGTGGAACCTTGAAAGGTGTCAGTTGGCTTCAGTTGGAGTTATATGAAAGTTGGTGTCCCTTCAATGATGTCATTAGACTTCATAGAGAAACACTAAAGCTTTGCCAAGCACCTGCGAAACCATGATAAGAATTAATTGTTCAGCGTCGGAGTGGAATTCATCGATTTCTCGGTTGGATGATTTGAGTGTCATTGGCCTTCATACAAAAATAAAGAAGCACTGGTGTTGTACAGAACTGGAGTTCTTCCAAAAGACCTGGTTTCAGCTTGGCTGACTTCGTAATGAAGAAAACCAACTTTTGGTTCAACAAAATAACTTCTTTGTGAGTCCTTATGAAGAAGGTAAAAAATCTTCCAGGTGAATCCTGGCTGATATTGATGGGCTTGGCCGCCTGGAGCATGGTTTGGGAGCCGAGCGTCCTCAAACTCACATCAAACCGTAGGAATACGGGAAATGGTAGCAGAGAGATATAAGTATATACATGCAAATGCTGAATTAACAGGAGGTTTTTAGCCATGTCCACTTCCCCGTCGCCCCTGGTTACCAAGAAATTTGCGTGACCCACCAAGTCACTTGAGCTACATTCTATTTTTTTAGTATCGCCCTTAAGAACCCCTATACCGCCTATACCACTTCCCTATTTAATCCCCTATATATCCCCCTTTCAGGAGTTTAGACCCCAAACCCTGGAACCAATACCATCCCCTACATAAAGCCCTTTAAGGAACTTAGACCCCAAACCCTAGAACCTATATAATCCCCTATATGATCCTCTTTAAGGAGCTAAGACCCTAGACACTAAACCCCAGAACCTATACAATCCCCTCTATAATCCTCTATAAGGAGTACAGACTATAGTACACTTGATTGCCAGACGCCTGGGCACTTCCACAGCTGAATGCCGGTGTCGGCGCAGCAGTGTCACGCAGTGCATGTGTCTGGCAGGGCTACAAGATGATTGGGCGTGCATTGTACAAGTGTGTAGGAGTGGAGCCTCACAAAAGTACCTTAGGAACCCTTAGTTAACATATTTATGTATAAACACATCCTGAGAAATTATGGAGCGTGTGGAGGAGGCCAAACCCGTAACATTTGGGCATCCTTCTTAGGGCTCAAGGGCTCTGAATTCCTGAGGTTGCCCGATTTATCCTGTAACATCTCAGAGCTTTGCGTTGGGGGAATCTTCCGCCTTGAAACCCTACGATCTGATCTGAACCTCAGGGGTCATCAGTCATCTACTTCCCCTAGACCTGTACCATACAATTTCTAATACCAAAGTTCCACATGTACCCAGATCGGGTATAGGGGCCCTCAGGTAGAGTGTACAGCCCAAGCCAGGATCACCAGAGCACGCTCTCAGGGTCCAAGAGCCCCAAAAGTCGTATACGTGCCCCAAACCTGCACTACAATCAATACCACCATGGGCTATTAGACTCTAAAATTCCTTATTAGGACCCTATTAGGGGTAGATTAAGGTACCCTTAAGGTCTAGTAGCCCATAGTGGTAGGGAATTGGGGTACCAAAGTCAGTCAGATCAACCTCACGTTCCCACACAGCTCAAAAGCCGGCTCGCCTCCATTCCTGCTGGAGGGTTGCAACGTGCTTGTGTCACTTGAAGCCTGCTATGTCCCAGAGGGTCCATGTACCCAATAATTAGGTACTTGGGTTTTGGGTAATAGTAATTATAGTATGGGTTTTAGGTAAGTATATGATTATTGGGTACTTGGACCCTTAGGGTTTTTTCAAAGAAGAGAAACTGCATCTGCATCACTGCTGCCAGAGCCATCACACGCAACATGAGTCGACCATCAGGGTCATGTAGACCCTGCTGACCCCCACCAGGTGACAGAGGCACGTAGAATATGTGGAAATAGGACCCGGCGTCCGCCTCACGAAGATTAGTCCCGACAGGGCTACTCCTGGCTCTATGTAAGTCGCGCCTGTCACATGGCAGACATTGTCATGCTGCACACTGCGCAACAGTTCGAGCTTCCTGTCCAGCAGAGACCTAACCAACATCCAAAGTACTCAATTTATGTGGCCTAAACCCTAAGCCCTAAAATTATTGGGTACATGGACCCTCAGAGATGATGCCGCGGTTTAAAGGAGTAGTAGACGCCACGCGGGCATGTTCAGTTGACTTGCGTATGAGCCATAGTCTAAACTCCTAGCATCCCCCTAAATGATCCCTATTGTAGTTCCCTACATAATGCCTTATATCAACCCCGACCCCTTTAAGGAGTTAAGAATCTGGCTCATATGGAATGTGAAGGGCATCGCTTCCCACGATAGATTCCACACGAAGCCCTAGCTAACTTAACCAAGTCAACCAGTCCGTACACGCCAAGAAACTTTTTGGAGTGGGTTCGGGTGTAGGGTTTAGGGTTAGCTGAGGGTTCGGGGGTAGGTTCTATAATGGCCCTAAGTCGGGTTCCCCAAAAAGAATCTACTATGCCAGGGGGAACTCTGGGTTGTTACATCCCCACCTACACCATATCCCAGGAAGTCCTGGTGTTTAGGGTCTATCCCCTGACACAGAGACATTCCGCCAACCTACGCAATGTGAAAGATCCCATCACCTACTGGGAAAGGATCCCATCACCTACTGGGAAAGGATCCCATCACCTACTGGGAAAGGCCCCACAATGTTGTATGCCATACCCAGCTTTTTTCCATGACAAGGCCCTGAACCCCAAACCCCTAAACCACTAAAGCCTGCGGGTGCTTCATATTCATGGCAAGGTTTTGAAATAGGTAATTGTGTTCTTCTCAAATTTGTGGGCCTCCTTTGGTTCTAGATGTTTTTTTTTTGCAGCGCCTCATAGTTAGGGGTACAAAAATGGGACCCTGATTTTGGGAATCCATTTACAAGCCAGTGCTTCGCAAAACATAACCTCTGCTGAGGAAGCCATTCCCATGGGCACCCTTCGTGCCAGGTAGATCTATAGTGAAACAGTAGAACGCTATTGTGGTCCACAAGAGTAGTTTTAAAAGCCTAGGGGATATTACCTGGCTATAGCTTGGGTTTTCCCTACCAGATTGCGAAAGGATTCTGGGGGGAAGTTCTATGGTGACTACTTTGGGAAACAAGCGCCTCATAATTGGATTCTGGTAGCATTAAACCCTAGATCGAAAACTAGGACCCTATTATAGCCACGGGATAATTAGAGGGTCTTGACATCTGCTCTCCACCCCCAAACCCAAACCTCCGGCGCACCTTTGCTGCTGCGCGAGAGCTACGGCTGTCTCACCGTGGGCATTTCGCTGCTGAGCCTGGTATGACATACAGGTCCAAATACCTAATGACAAAGTAATTGGGATTTGGGTACTAGTCATCTTAGTGCAAGGTTTGGGTAGTCCTATAATAATAACTAATTACATGGACCCCGAGAGATGTACCCAAAGAGTTTAGGTTGGACCTGCGGCCAGTTGAGCTTACGGCTTACCCTCCAACAAACTCTAAGGGTCCATGTACCCAATAATTGGGTACTTAGGGCTTAGATAATATCAATTATAGTACAGGTTCTGGGTAAGCATATGATTGCTGAATACTTGGACCCTTAGGGAAACACGCATGGATTCTTGGGTAGGTTGGAAGAGGCATGCAGTCTTTCCAGGGAGCCACTTTCGAGGTTGCATTTCAGCTGGAACCCAAGGGTCCAATTGCACAGACCACGGGGCTTTGTGTCCCAAATGCTCTAATCTGACTGGTTTTTGGTATTTAAAGCCGCAAAGTTTCAGTACTTGGACCCTTAGAGCTAAACCCTAAACCCTAAACCTGTCTTGGGAGTTGTAAGGTGGTGTTTGAGGCGCAAGCCACCTCCTGCGATTCCAAGCTTACCCAGAGGGTCCATGTACCCAATCATTAGGTCGCCTTTAAAGGGGGATATATAGGGATATATAGGGGTATGTAGGGGGTATA
>CAJNIZ010002488.1:8165-19884 GCA_905231905.1 Symbiodinium pilosum
GTATACGGCTTCGGGTTTGCCAAAAGCAGGGGTACCATCTTGGGGGTCCACATACCAAGATTTATAGTATCTTTGCCGCTGCTGTTGCTGTTTCTGTTGCTGCTGCTGCTGCTGCTGCTGCTGCTGCTGCCGCTGCCGCTGCCGCTGCCGCTTGTTGCTGCCGCCCTCTGAGCTTGTCCACATAGATGGCGTGGACCTGTCAGGATTGAAGTGCCAGAAAATTAGAGTTTTTCTGAATTAGTCAGGGGGGTTTAGGCTTTGTTTACGGTTGGGTTTGGGTTTCAGACCGGCAAACGTAGAGTATGGGGGGCGATCCTAAATCCTAGGCCCAAAACCCCGCATGTGTACCCAAAACCCCAAACCTTCGACCCCTATAAACTATAAACATGTATGATTAGGGAATTAAAGCCCCACTGATCGCGCCTCCCATGACCACGTCCTTCCGCCTGCAAGCTGTCGCCCCATCGGGCGGTAAGGTAAACTCATTCCACAGACCTCCGCTAAGTGCGCCTCCAATGACCAAGCACTCCACCAAAGCGACAGCGGTCGTGGGTTGGAGGGCTGGAGGGGCTGGAGGGCTGGAGGGGCTGGAGGGGCTGGAGTGGAGGGGGCCTGCTCCAGCCGCTCCACCCCTTCCAGCAACAACAGCTCAAGAAACGTGCAAAAGGAGCGGTCAGAAATTCGGCCCAGTTTGGCCGCTGGGTTAAGAAATTCCAGTCTGGCCAGCCCCTGATTTCTTGTTTGGAACGATTTCTTATTGAGTGCGCTCACCGTACTGTGGCCTAAAATTGGAGTTCCTTTCCGGATGTATAAAAATGAGGCGGCCTCGGGCCACGGGCTTCGGAGATAGTATAAATGACCTGTTAGACCTATTTAAAATTCCGGGTGTTAAAAAGTAGGCGGCGTAGTGTGAGGATAAAGACGGATGCAGGCCGAGCCAAAGAAAAAAGATCCTGCCAGCAGGGGGATTCTCTCTGGGCGGGGTCACAGGGGGAGCGTGGCAGACCTGCCAAGGGAGAGCAGCCAGTCCCTTTTCGCTCTGAACAGGTGGGGGCCACACCTGGAGTGCCCGGAATTGAAGCAGCATCAAAGGATGAAGAGCAAGAAGGAACAGAAGAAGAAGAAGAAGCATATATATATATATGTATACACATATAAGATATATGTATGTATGGAACGAGTCTAATTTCCGTCAGTTTATTTGTTCCCTGACTGATTCCCACTTGGTCCTTGTCCTGATCGATGCAATCACGCCATCTTAGCCGATTGGCGCACTGGAAGCTTGAAATGGTCTCAATATTGTTCACTTTTTAAGAAATACAGCATGCTTGCAAGGCCCAGCAGCCTGCTACATCGCGAACTGTGCAGCAAACCCCGCAGCTGGCCACTTGGAGAGGGCCAGATTGCAACAATGGAAGAGAACATGGAAACTATACAGTTTGGGGTTTCGGGTGAAGGTCTAGGGTTAGGGAAAAGGGGATGGAGAATCAACTGGTCAAGGAAGTGGAAACAAGGATTCCATGGAGGATATTCAGGGGTGACAAGAGGAAACATGGGAATAGTGGAGCATCAAATGAAATTTAAAGGAAACTGGGGGGGTGCTTAGGAGTACAATGGGGTGTACGTTCAGGGTTAGCTTGCTAATTGTTAGTCGGGCGGGTGTACGTTCAGGGTTAGCTTGCTAATCGTTAGGCGTGAACAAACGGAGGACACTGAAAACTACTACAGCATGTTAGCGGTGAATATGTAGGGGCCACTATAGGGATCTATTCCTCCATTCTCTACTAACCGTCAGCACGGATTGAAATAATGGACTCAACAATAGAAAGCGTTATGAGCTATGATTTGTTGTTTCCATCAAAAGGGAAACGCACTGCGCGTCTTTACCATCACAATCTCTCCCCCAACAGTTTGCTTTTTCGGTTTTCAGGGCTCGACTAGGCCTTCTCAGAAACAAGCCTTTGCTCCAGGAAGCCAGGAGTGAGTTCGAGATGGCAACGGCTTGAATTGCTTCGGTTCTGGACTCGCGAAAGACTGCCTTGCAAGCCTACAATTCTGCTAGATTGCTGGGTAGGTCCCTGGGATATTATACATTTCCTTAATGGCTTTAATAAGGGACCCTATATTATATACCAATATTTTTCAATGGATTTTTCAATGGGTTTTTAGGGGTCAATCTAGATTGCCATATTAACAATATTAATAACAGTAACAATAGCAATAGTAATAGTAGTAATATTAATACTATACCCCCAACCGAGACCCTAAACCCTAAACCCGATATAACCCTAATATTACCCCAATATAACCCCAATATAACCCCAAGATTACCCCAATATAACCCTAAGATAACCCCAATATAACCCCAATATTACCCCAATACAACCCCAATATTACCCCAATATAACCCTAACACAACTCCAATGGGTCCTATATTAATATTGAATATTTTCGCTGGTTTTATTCAAGCGCTCCCAGGTCTAAGCTGCAGAAGCGGCACGCTTGCCTCGAGTTGGATTTTTGTTTACCCGATATTTAGGTCCCTTTAAAGGGGATATATAGGGGGTATATAGGGGTATACAAGGGTATATGGGGTTTTGGTTTAGGGGTCCATGTACCCAATAATTAGGTACTCGGGATCTGGGTAATAGTAGTTACAGTGCAGGTTTTGGGTAAGCATATGATTATTGGGTACTTGGACCCTTAGGGTTACTATCACTAGTAGATATTATTACTAACTATTATTACTATCATTACTGTTCATGCTGCAGCTGTCGGCTAATCTTAGAGTTCGGGCTCGGCACCTGCAGTTCAGTGGCCAATGCCCACTTTGTTGAGCAATGTACCTCAAATCATGTAGTGCTTAGGATTTAGGGATTAGTGTTTAGGGATCCTGGAATCATGCGGGGGTTTCCCAAATTAGGGGTACCATTTAGGGGTTTCCTAGAAGAAGGAATCCAGTATTTGGGGGTCCAGATTGGGGTCCCCTTATTTAGGGAAACTACCATGTAGGGAATATTCCATAATGCGTATTGAGGTAGCCATCTTATGTGATCATGTCTGTGTCTTGTCCTAGGCCGCAGCGAGCGGCAAAGACCTCCTAATGCTTACTCACTGTTGCAGTCACGAAGGGAATTGTAATTTTTCGAGCATTTTCAAGCTCACGCTGGCAGCCACAAAGCAATGACGCGGCTGCTTCCGAGCGCGCTCGCTGATGAGGAAGGGCCTGCTATTGGTTAATCGCGGGGAGTTGTACGAACATGTTATACTTCGAGGCGAGAGGGCTCACATGCCCTCCAATCCAATCCAAGACATTGCTGCTGGTGCTTTTCCTCCATCTAGCTAGCAGTGCTATGCAGAAATTGCCCCATTGTCCATCAGGATGCGAGTGCAACTTGGTTTTTGGCCTGTAGTACGTGTGATTTTTGAACTGGCTCGATCTGACTTACACTTCCTCAGTTCTGTGACCCCAGCTATGTGCCTGACCTTTGCTGTTTTGGTGCATGGTGTATTCATGTGTAGTCTTGATTCTGTAGCCATGAGCAGCATCTGCAACCAACCGCACGAAACATGTTCAGGGCCTGGTCAAGATCAACAACTGATCAACTAGTCATAGCGAGTCTGACCACAGCAAACCCAACCTAGCTTGTGTCTGTGCTACTTTCTGCATGACAACACAGACACCTGCCAGCAGGACACAGGCAAAGCAAGCAGTAGACTATTGCTGGCGGCCAAGCAGTCGCTACTAATAAGTTTCTGCTTCTATTGTCCAAGCACTACTTCAAAACCTCACAGCCCACCAACTGACCAAAAATCCCTACAACACGCACAGCACGCTGTGAAGACTCCAGCCATGGAGGGCAAGGACGCAGCTCTGGTTCCTGCGGAAGGCGGCTCTGCGGGTTCTGGGCCAGCGCCCTGCGGCGGCCCTTGCGGGGGCTGTCCCGGTTGCTGCGGCTGTCCTGGCTGTGGGTGTGCTTGCGGCTGTCCGTGCGGCGGTTGCTGCGGCCCTTGCGGTTGCCCTTGCGGCTGCGGTCCCTGCGGCTGCGGCTGCCCGCGACCGCCGGGAGCCTGTCCTCCAGCTGGCTGTCCTCCTGGCTGTCCAGCATGCCCAAGCTGTCCAGGCTGCCCTAGCTGTCCCGCTGCATGTCCCGGCTGTTGCCCGGGTGGCTGTGGAGCCTGTCCTGGATGCCCCGGCGCTTGCGCTGGCTGCCCTGGCATGATGGGATCGATGGGAGGCAACAACCCGATGATGGCCATGATGATGAGCCTTGTACTGCCTTGGTGTCACACTTTTAGGCACTATATCATGTTTTCTCCTAGACTTTATAGCGAGTCTAGTGCTGCGCATTGGGCTAAGGATGAACATGATGAACATGCAGCAGATGATGGCCAAAGCCGGGGGCGCGCCTCCTCAGCCAGGGATGAATGCCATGAACCCCATGGCGGCAATGATGGGCGCCTTGTCTTGCCTTTCGCGTGTGCAGCATGCTGCTTGGTCATTGCAGATCTCAATGAAGCCTGCACCCCATGCTGGCTAATTGGATGCTTTGAACGTAGATGGTTCAGTTGGGCGCTGAGGTATGGGAAATATGCCTGGCAACGGCATGGGGGCCACGCCTGCAGCCGCAGCAGAGAAGGAGACCCAAATCAGAACGGGAACTTATGGCCTTGCAGAGTGAAGTTCTCAGAGAGGAAGTAGTAGGAAGGGAGAAACATGGACGGCCAAGCTAGCTTCCCCTCTCTCAGGCGCGGGTGAGTATTTCAGCTGAGACAGGACAAGCCAACGCTGAAGGAAGACGATGACGAGACGATCGACCCAGACATTCGTGAGTTGGGAGAGTCTTCCCAGCACCGACATCACGTTCAGATCCATGTGTGCCATAATCTAAACTATTTAAAGGGGGTTTCTATAGGGGATATAGGGGAGCAGAATGGGGGTCATTACTAATTATGGCTCATAATCTATCCACAGCTTTGCAGAAAGACGGAGGACCAACAGAGCGCATGTGAGGGTAACGTGGTCTACGCATGGAAGTAAGTTGATGTTGATTTGATCCCTTCTGTCCTTGTGCAAGACATTGCGAGAAGTGGAGGCATCTCCGAACGCGAAGTCAAACTTGCTGACGAGCAAGATCAGAACAACACAGCGCAAAGCCATACATTGCAGGTGGATGCACCAAACAAGGGCCATCAGAGGCTCAAAAGATCCTACAACAACACGAGTCACTCATACTATCACTATCCATCTATATCCCTCTCTCTCTCTCTCTCTCTCTCTCCTCTCTGCTTACCTGTATATTGCATTTTAATAGAGACGCACATTTGTGTGCCTCATGCTAGTTGTCAAAATCTATCTACTTATTTTTCCTTCTTTCTTCCTCTTTCTCTCTCTCCCTCTCCCCCATTCTAGCCTGGCCAACTTGCTCCTGCAAGTCAAGGATTACTTCAACATCGAGGAGCGATGGGTAGTGCGCTTGAACGAGGCTTGCTGGGGAAGGGGGTTGAGCTGAAAGCCATTGCGAAGCCATGGAGAGAGAGGATCACCCAGCAGCCTTGTTGTGCCAAGCGCTTTTGAGAACCGTTCATTGCCAAGAGGATTGCGGGAGGCAAATCAGGTAAAGAAAGTAATCAGAGACACACACCGAACTATCATCATTGAGTTTTCTACCGTAAGCTTGCTGCATTCAGGCGCTTTCCTCGGATTCCTGAAATGAATTCTGCAACTTGATGCAGCTGTGGTTTGCGAGAGTTACTAGGCAGCCAAGTGTTGTCTGGCAGGCGATGAAGAAGCGGCAAGACACCAAGACGGTAGACATTGAGAAGCTCTACGAAGTTCTAGCCACTCCAGCTGCAAAAATGAGGAAGCCTCACAGCAACAAGGCCAGCATGATAGCTTGGCTGCCCCTGCAGTGTTTGCGAGGAGAAGGCTCGGAGTCCGACAGGGCTGTTGACTGTGCAGATTGGCAAGATGGAGTGTGGGCAGTTTGTTGGCAAGATCAAGCCGGACAAGGACGTGGAGCGGATGGCGAGAGACTCGCCAGCACATCTTGTGGAAGAAGCAGAGAAAGAACGAGAGACAGAGGGAGAGAAGAAGAAGAAGAAGAAGAAGAAAAAGGACAGTCGAACTGTGCGCGGGTTCGGGGCCTAGCCCCAGCAGAGCCTGAGCGTTCTGCATACCCCATGGAAGAAGAAGAACCAGAAGAAGGCACTAGTACTGACCGCATGGCAGGACGATCGGGCAGCTTGAGGCACAGCCCCTGGCAAAGCCTTAAAGTGGGGTTATGCGCAGAGCCCTGAAAAGAAAAGAGAGACAGAGAGAGAGACTTGCAGGGGGCTTCGGGGCAAGCAAGGTCAGCGGCCTAACGTTGAATAGGAAGCTTGACCACGGACGAGCTTCGCCAGTAATGTGCCCGCGGGCGCACCGTACTTCAGAGATGAGTACACAGCGGTTTGCTTGCCGGTAGAAGCCTCCGCAACCTGTTGGTGGCTTCGCACTTTGAAGTGGGATCCGTAGGTTCTGACCAAGGAAGCACTCAGGGCTCCCAGGCCTCTGAAAAAGTCAAGCCTTTTTGCTTTTGAGGTCAGGACCGCGCAGATGTTGTCGCTACACCAAGCTTCTGAAACCCCTAAACCCTAATAGCCCTCAACCTTATATAACCCCATGATAGCAGTTTCCATTTTCTTTTCCATTATTCCCTACATAACCCCAATATATGCCCTATAAACCTTTAAACCCTAAGCGGCCTGAGGAAAATTCAAGCTGGATGATCCGGTGACCTCAAGGCTGACGGAACTGAAGGCTTGGGGATATATAGGTACCCATTGGGGTAATACTAGGATAAGGGAAAATAAAATGGAAACGACTATTTAGGGTTTAGGGTATAGTATATAGGTACCCAGGTTAACATTAGGATAATGGAAAATCAAATGGAGACTACTATTTAGGGTTTAGGGTTTAGTATATAGGTACGCATTGGGGTAATATTAGGGAGGGATTATATCGGGATTATATAGGGTTATATAGTATGCAGGGATTCATATAGGGGTTATATAGGGGTAATATAGGGATTAGCTAGCGGTAATACAACTGGAGGTATATGGGATATATTACCCCAAATAATGGAGAATCAAACGGAGAAGCAAATGGAAAATGAAATGGAAACTGGGATTATATAGGGGATTATGGGGATAGAAGATATAGGTACCCATTGGGGTAATATCAGGGATTTATATTGGGAGAATGGAAAAAATGGAAACTACTATAATATATTGGGGGTCCCTTTGAAGGGGTTATATAGGGGTTGTACCCATTGGGGTAGCGTTGGGGTCATATTGGAAGAATTCAAAAAAAAGGAAACTATCATATTATGATAGGGTCTATATTGGGGCTATATATTGGGATAATGGAAAATATCATGGAAACTACTATTTCGGGTTTAGGGTTCATACGAGGCAGTTAACTTTGGGATGGGTGGGGGGCTGCTGATTCATGCTGTACAATGGTGGCATCTGAGTGGTTCTTGACAGGCTGCGAAATGTCTTAGGATCGAATCCAGCGAAATGTAATGCGCCAGAGCCTAGACATGTATCATCACTGAAGATGGATTATTGCCCTAGACCCTAAACCCTGAAGCCACGGACAGTGGCTATAGTCCCCCTTAAGGAGATAGAATATGGGGTATATGGGGATCTTATTATAGTATACCCAAGGCCATATTCTATCTACTTTAGGGGGAGTTCAACCCCAAACCCTAAACCCTAAATAGTAGTTTCCATCTTCTTGTCCATTATCCCTCTATAGCCCCCATTATTTTATCTACCTGGGGGGGGCTGTGGACCCGGTGTGTGCCCTCTTGTGATATGGTAGTTTCCCTTTTCTTTCCGTTATCCCTGTGTAACCCAGCATACACCCCCCTATAATACAGTAGTCTCCCGTTAATTTTCCATTATCCCAAAAAACCCCCACGAAACCCATATATATATATATGTATCTACTTTAAGGAAAACCCCATATTCTATATACTTAGACCTCTAAACCTAAAACCCTATACCCTATACCCTAAACCCCATTTTCTAACTACTAAAGGGGGACCAAAAATTTATGCAGCTACAAAGCTCGTAGTCAAAGACTTTAAGTTTGTACCCTTAATGTTTGTGCCCCTAACTTTTAACTTTTGGGTCCCAAATACTCTTATTGAGGGCCATATTCCATGGTTTAGGGACCCGAAACCCAAGGGTACAAACCCTAAGGGTACAAAGGAAAACTCCCTGACATAGCCTGGGAGATGCCTCGCAGGTTTGGCGCAAGAGAAATGGCCAGGAAGACCGCGCCACAAAGGACGATTACCCAACCTTTGGGTTGTCACTTCCCCCTTTTTTTTCAATTCGGGCAATGGGGAAATATTAAGGTTATATTGGGGTAATATTAGGGTTATATTGGGGTAATATTGGGTATATAGGGAATATAGGGTGTAAAGGGTGTATAGGGTTTAGGGTTAGTATCCCTGTACATAATGGAGAATCACATGGAAAAGAAAATGGAAAATGAAACGGAAACTGGGATATTTGTAGCTTATAGAGGTTTACATTGGGCTTACATAACCTTTAGCCTGTCACTCGGAGGGTCAGGGGAGCTGAGTTATCATGGAAAAGAAAATGGCAACTACTAAATATAGGGTTTAGGGGAAAGGGCTGCCTGAGAGTGGGCCTAGTCGTCAGTCATTACCTACTGGTACTGTCCAGGCACCAGCTCTTGAAAAAATAGAAACCCGGTATATACTCTCTTATCATATAGTTGTTTCCATTTCCTTTTCCATTATCCATATATACCCCCCATGAAGCCCATATTCTACATATCTACTCAGGGCTGACTTGCTGAAAGGCACTTACCCAGCGCAAGAGCACGGTGCCAAGGGTCAACCCCAAAACATGAGAGTTGTGCTAAGAGGACTTGGAGCGGATAGAGTACCACCTGCGCTTTGCCAAGCGGCCCAATGCGTTGTGCACGCTCCTCGTGGCTCGGTCAGAATTGTTAGAGGGAGTTGGGCGGTTCAGGTATAAGTTTCCGTCTGCAGGCATAGTAGAGTTTGCTTTTGCTGCCCGCCAGCTAAGGTCGGAAAGCTGCTAGAAGGCGAGATGGATGAGCTGCCAGATCTCACAAACGCAGAGAAGATCATGACAGATTACAAGTTGGACGAGGCCGTTGTTTGGGGTGTTTCTGCCACAAAGTAGGCCAATAAAGTGGCAGCAGTCATGGGCAGCTTGTGCGGAACCCACACTTGAAGAGCAATAGAGGGGGCACATGCCTTTGATTTCTGCGGTAGAAGCACTGCCCGATCCGTTCCCAATCAAAGCTGCTCCAAATAGGAGAGGGTGAACCACAAGCAAAGACACCTGGAGGACGCTTGTTCCAAGATGCGCGAGATCATTGAGAAGCGCAACAGACTCAGCATGTGCTGCAGTAAGGTACTTGATGGATTCTGGAGTGGCGCCAGTGAGCTTCAAGCTGAAACCTTTCAAGCGACTCGCAATTTCACATGGATTTTCTATCTGCCCTAACCTCCCAGGCTATGAAGATGAGGATCGTGTGCTGACCAGTGTTCGAAAGCATTTGAACACTGCGAGCAATGCTTCGTCCATGCGCCTGGGTGGCAGCGGAGGGAGAGACAGAGAGGGAGACAGAGAGGTGATATTTCTGAGCTGTTTGCTCACCGACCGGAGCAAAAGGTGAAGGTGATGGGTCCCAACTCATTTTGTGCTGGGGCTCGCGGCAGGCTGTTCATTATCAGATGTTTTTTACAGGAAGGCGTGTGGCATGTTGAAAGTTGGGGTGGGAGGGTTGTTGGACAGCCCCTTGGCCTCATCCTCTTAAGGATGTAGTTTTTTTCTCTGAGTGACGATTCTGAAAGACAGCTGCAAATTGAGAGAAGGGACTGTTCTGCGGGCTTCGGCGTCTGAAGATTGGCAATTCCTTTGCTGACCCAGTGCTCCGAGGCTGTGCAAGATCGCCAGACAACTAATTGATGGCGGTGACCTGCCAGATCCACCAGACCGACCAGCGAAGGGCAAAGGCGGTGGCAAGGACGGCAAAGACGACGGCGAGCGTGGGGAGCAGAGTCTCTGTGTGCGTGTGTGGTAAAAGCAGCGGGGTGTTGCGGACCATGGTGGGTAGATACCACGTTTGAGGTAGAGACCGTGATGGCGGCAGAGACCGCACCTATGCAGCAGCCAAGATGCCTGTCACTTTAACGGTTCATGCTCGGCAGCGTGCATCTCAGCACCAGGTTTTGCGGAATTCGTGCTGCATTTCCAAGAGAACGGATGTTCGGTAAGTCGTTCAGCACACACAGGTGCCGGGAACATGTCGCATGCACAGCCCAGATATGAGGCAATGACCGGGGCCACAAGCGAGACCGCAGTCGCAGTCGCGATCGGCGAGAACGTCGCGACAGCCGCGGTCGCTAGTCTGACGTCAAAGTGGACCCCCGAGCTCGTCGAAGACAGAAGCGTGCCAAAGCGGAAGAGGTAAGTGTCAGTGCTTTCAGCACGTACAGGTTGCAAGTGCTGCAAGTGCACGCTGTCGCAGTTGAGCACTGTTCTGGAGCTAAACAGCACTGTGGCTACGTTGTCTCGCTTGCACATCAGTCATGCGGAGTCAATCCATAGGAAGGAAGAAGCATGACAGGGCCCAGCAGATGTGAATAGTGCAGAGCATGCCGCCCAAAGTTAGAGCATCATGCAACCAAGCTCAGATCAACTTGCCCTAGCTCCCGAACATCGTTTGATGTGCTGGTCGAATTCTGTGCGCTTGCAACGGATCAGCCACACGCATTCTTAGCCTAGCCAAGAAGATCGGTGCAAACAGTTCAGCTTTGACACCACAACGTAGAGGTGTCCAGCCATGGAGAGCAAGGACGCAGCTCTGGTTCCTGCGGAAGGCGGCTCCGCGGGTTCTGGGCCAGCGCCCTGCGGTGGCCCTTGCGGGGGCTGTCCCGGTTGCTGCGGCTGTCCTGGCTGTGGTTGTGCTTGCGGCTGTCCGTGCGGCGGTTGCTGTGGCCCTTGCGGTTGCCCTTGCGGCTGCGGTCCCTGCGGCTGCGGCTGCCCGCGACCGCCGGGAGCCTGTCCTCCAGCTGGCTGTCCTCCAGCTGGCTGTCCAGCATGCCCAAGCTGTCCAGGCTGCCCTAGCTGTCCCGCTGCATGTCCCGCCTGTTGCCCGGGTGGCTGTGGAGCCTGTCCCGGATGCCCCGGCGCTTGCGCTGGCTGCCCTGGCATGATGGGACCGATGGGTGGCAACAACCCGATGATGGCCATGATGATGAGCCTTGTACTGCCTTGAGTCACACTTTCAGGCGCTATATCACGTTTTCTCCGCGACTTTAGAGTGAGTCTAGTGCTGTGCATTGGGCTCAGGATGAACATGATGAACATGCAGCAGATGATGGCCAAAGCCGGGGGCGCGCCTCCGCAGCCAGGGATGAATGCCATGAACCCCATGGCAGCAATGATGGGCGCCTCGGCTGGCTAACGTTGTGCATGACTCCACCGAGCAAGCTGGACTCATGGTCTTGCTCAGCCAGCAATTTAAGGCATGGGAGGCATGGGCGCTGGCGGGGCTGGTCCTGCAGCTGCGCCAGAGAAGGCAGGGCACAGACGGTTGACGCCAGTTGCTTCTCTCGGACGCCGCCCATCCAGATTCTCAGGAAAAGCCCACGATAAA
>CAJNIZ010002489.1:10296-23336 GCA_905231905.1 Symbiodinium pilosum
CCCTTAAGTAGATAGGAATATGGCTCTGGGCATATTGTAATGAGAGCCCCATACATCCCATGTTCTATCTACTTAAGGGGGACTATAACCCAATGCAGGGAGGGGCCCCCTAGTTATAACTTGGGTTATAAGTTAGGATAACTATGGCTATAAATCCCATAAGTTGTACTTATAGGACTTATAAGTATAGTTATGTAGCTAGGGCGCCCGTCCTTGTAGACCTCAAAAAGCCCAGAATAACAGCCCTTTAACCCAAAACAATGAGTATATGGACCATTCTTTTGAATGTATGGGAGGTCCAGATCCCGGTTTTAGGGAGATGATGAGGTGGTTCGGTGTTTAGGGGGTTTAGGGTCCAGGGGTTCTAGAGATTCAGGACTGAGGTTTAGGGAAGTTTCGGGGTCTTGGCAAGTTGATGTTCAGTGTCCGGGGTTCACGGACTTAGGGAGAGATGGGAGGATTCTCAGTGCAAGTAGTGGAAGTTCAGGGTGGGTGTAGCATCACCGAGTTTGTCCGGGCCTTTCGTGAATTCTCGCAAGTTCGAGGTTTGCGGCATACCAGCCAGAAGGGATTTGTTGGGAATGTGCTTGTACTTTTCTTGGTTTTGGTGCCTTTGCGTGTTCAGGGGTGCCTCAGTTTGTTGTGATTCGGGGTTGCGTTTAAATTTTGGGTGACCTGCGCAGCATAGTTTGCGGGTGGCGGCAAAAGCAAGGAACAGGCAAATGAGGCAAACAGCAGTTCACACCTATAGAAGGTGCAGGATACCACTTCAAGTTCTTTTCAGGTCCCGGCAATTGGGTGATTTGGGCAGTATTGCAGCCCTTCTCGCAAGGTTGTTCGGGTCACGCTGGCTATGAAGAATGTGTAGGGGCTAGTGGGTCATTACGATGTATTGTCTTCAAACGGTTTGGGACTTGCAGTTACTAACATACGCAATGCTGTGGGCTGGGTTGGGTTTGCACTGACTTTTTCAGATGTCAAGTGAGCGCCATTAGGGTTGAAGGGTTTAGGGTTTAGGGCTTTTCCTCAGCCGGCAAAAGTTTTTTTTTAACTGTAAGATATTTGGGGGCGTAGGGGTCTACCGTGAAAACCTGCAGAGGGCTTCAGGCTTTTGAGGACTAGGTGGGTCCCAGAAAATGTCTTCCACTCATTTGACGTCCCCAAGATTGAGGGTTCCCTTACATCCTAAACCGTACATCCTACACCCAGACCCTGAAGTAAGAAGAGCGAGCTTTGCTGCGACCCCAAGGGGAGGACGCTGCCACCGGGTGGGTCTCTGGCTAGGAGACCTGCCTATGGTCACTTACATCATGCGAAGCCTCCACGCGCCCCTTATGCACTTAAAGAGGTTCCCCGCACAGAAAGGGTGTAATTATATGATTATGTATATATACATATATATTTATACATATTTTTCTAACCTCTACCCAGCCCAACGTTCATAGGATTCAGGATGCGTCCTTGAGCATTCGGATGCATCTGCGGACGTTTTGCTTAGTCCGGCGTGAAGTATCATGATAGGCACCGAACCGCTTGCTCAGTGCAAATGTAGAGAGAGCCCTTTCAGTAAGCCCCGGCAAGACAGAAACCATAGGTAGCGCCACTAGTCCTGCTTCCAGAGCGCCGCCAGTTCGGACAATGACACATCCACAGAGCGTAAGACGATGAAGAGATTTCTTCTTAGCGAGATGCACTTCAAGCCCAAACCATGTTAGCATGGTAGTAATTCGACTCAAGCCGTATCAGGATGCAAACTGAGCTCTTGTGCCATAGGTTGTGCGGGCCGGGTGTTTGGGTGTTTGGGGCCCGAGACAAATTTTATTAAAACCTTAGTAGAAGACAACCACGGAGGCAAGGGGGTTGGGAAGACCACGACCCGTCGAGGATGCGCCGCCCCGCGACCCTCTGGGTCGAAGCCTGTTTGCAAAGGCACGTCATAAACCCTAAACCTTAATCTGGAAAACCTAAATCATAACCCAAAACCCTAGGTCGCAAACCCTATGTCCTAAACACTACTTCCTAAGCCCGGCATCCTAAATCCTAAATCATGTATCCTAAGCTGTCAGCCCGAAATCCTAAACCCAAAATCCTGATCCTAAACCCTAATCCTGGGGCAGTGGGCTGCAGGCCGAGCTTGCTGCAAAGGCCACTGCTACCCAGTTTCTCTGCGGTAGCGTTGCAGTTCCATTTATTGGTTTATGGGGTTATACAGGGACTATGGGGTTATGCAGGGATATAGAGGGACATATTCAGAGAGAGCGAGAGAGCAAGCGAGAGAGACAGGTTTTATAAAGTAGAAGTTATTCAGGGCTTACGGCGGGGTCCCTGACATTGAGGATCCCACCCTAAACCCTAATTCCCCCTTTTTGGGGGGAGATGTATATAGGGCCCCCCGCTTATGGAACCCTCAGTTGGTCTTCAGTAACGCTTGCAGGTTTGGCGCGTAGCCGCTTGCTTTAGGCTTTGTGGTGGCTGTTTTGGGCTGAAGGAGTAGAGTTTGATTTGTCTAGGGTTATGGATTTCAGACATGAATCCACCCACTTGATGGGGATTGGTATGGGCATGCTATCATGGCCATGTTAGTTCTGGCCCAGGACATTTTGATCAGAGGCTTAGAAGATGAGTTTCAGCACGGCTGTCCACTGTTTTCTTCATTGGTGGTGCCTGGGCTTACCGACTTACACTCCCCCAAGCTAACATGGAAACCCATATAACCCCATTTTAGAGGGACTGTAGTCTTTATAGGGGCCCTTTTGGGTTTCCATGTTAGTTTTCAGGAGTGTAAGTTGGCTTTGGCACGGCAGATGTACATTCGCTCCTATGGCTCTTCTTCCGGCTCCTCCTCTGCGAAACATTGCTGGTTGGACTAGCCGTAGAACTGCCACTTCCTTTCGGCCTTCTTCTCAAATTATGTTTTGTATCGTGGGTGCTCTTGCGTTGGTGGTCCGTGCTGTTACCCTTTCTATCTTTATGGCTGTGATATCCTATTGTCAGCACTCTTGCTACTGCTTCCAATACCACCAGCACCACCACTTGATTGTTTCACAAAGTTAACATCCGCATATCTGCACCCCAAGAAGAACAGCCCCAGGTCATTTTTCATGGAGAACCCCCATAGTGATTTTGAGGAACCGGTACACCTAAACCTTGAACCTTAGACTGTCATCGTCAAACCCTAAATCTGAGACCCCAAAACACCAAGCGTTAAATATCCCCAAAGCTCCGAACTTAGTCGTCGTGGTGGTCAAGACTTCAGGAAATTTCAGGTGGATAGCTTTCTTGATATGAGCCTCAGATGGCCCTAACATACCTTCTTCTCGCTCCAGTCAGTCTCATGCACGCAATTCCCCGCCTGTAAATTCCCCTAGACCCTCAACCGATTTCCTTCATGTCAAGAGAGGCCAAGAGCTGATCCAGCTACCAAGTGACCTCTTGTGGAGGTGCCGTTTTGTGGGTCATTGTTGCATATAAAGGGCTTAAAAAGGCTTATCACAGTTGTTGAGGGCTTCCAAAAAGAAAGGGCCCCATTCTGGGGGATGCTACAGTCAGGATTATCTTATTTGAGGGGATATGTAGGTGGGACTTCACCCTAAACCCTAAACCCTGAATCCGATTGACACGCGGCAGCTTAAACTGTTGTAGGATTGAGGGTGCAAGGGGGGAAAAGTCAGGGATATTCAAGACTTCGCATTCAGCGTCTAGGAGTAACGGTCTATGGTTTAGGGTTCGCACGTGTAGGATATAGGATCAAGTGGAAACTCCAAATCCTATAGCCTCACCTTCTGCAAAAAGTTGGGAGCACTGCCTTCTTTTTCTGCTGTTTCACACAAGGAGCCGCGGCTGTATCTGCAGACACAGCCGATTCTCCCACAAAATCTGCATGGTTGTAGTGAGGTCTCGAAGTCATTCGATATTTCTTGGAACCTTAAACCCTAAACCCCGAACGAACATGAAACCCAAGACGGCACCCTGCAAATACTTTTCTTCTTTTGAAAGATGCATTGTGGTGTTCCATGCCTGATTTGGTAGTTTCCCAAACCAGGGTCCTTTTCTCGGGTCCCTATAAGAGGAGTATCTAGTATTTTGGGTTCCATACTTTGGGGCCCCTTAAGCTATGGAAGCTACCGTTTTTCAGAAATCATCACGCTCCACCAACAAAAATATTCTGAACATGTCTGCACCTCAGCTACAGTTTTGCAGGAGACCCCTAGCTCACTTATTCTGGGTTGATGCTAAGGAACGTAAGATGAGTTACCACATTAAGGGTATATGATACATAGTGGGGTTTCCTTATAGCAAGAATTTAGTTGAAGTTGCTTAACAGCCACCCAGTTATTCAGTGAAGCGACTGAATCATAAACAAGATGCAGTTAGGGTTTAGGGTTTCGGGATTTACCGTTTTCTTGTTTGTGCCAGATGTCAACCCCAGCAAGCAGCTAGAATGATCTGTGGGAGGGTTCTAGGGGAGACAGGGCATAGCAAAGACCAGCTAAGGAAAGGGAGCCGCGATTTTTCCGCAGCCGCCAATCCTGGAACCCCTAAACCCTCACCCCTAAACCCGAGCCTTAAACCCTAAAGCCTGAACAACTAAACCCTAAACCTAAACCCCCTGAACTCAAAACAGCAACCTGCAGTTGAAGGCTTGGGCGTCCCGCTGCAGACTCCAAAGCACAATCATTCCGCTCAGCCTCTGGCAGGGAAGGGTTATATTGGGGTTATATAGGGGTTTTATATATAGGGATACTGCAAAAGGAAATGGAAGCTACCATCTAGGGCTTAGGGTTTAGGATTATGAATTAAGGGTTTCGAGTGTAGGAGCTGGGGTTTAGGATTCAGGGTTTAGGGTTGCTTTGCGGTTTAGGGTTCGGGGATATGAGGTAAAGACTATTCTGGGAAACCCTAAACCCTAAACCCTAAACCTAGGGTTCCATGCCAGTGTAGGAGACGGCTGGATGGGTATGAAACTAGAGGTAAGGGATGTTGAAGGTGGTAGGTGTTGCCGTTTGGCCGTTGAGAGTGGGAGGTTTTTGGGGTTGTAGTTTTCTGGGTTTTGGGTAGGTTTTGGGGGTAGAGTGTGGAGTTCACTGCTTGGCTGTGCTTTTGGTTGGTTTTTGCCTTTAACCCTAAGCCCTAAACCCTAAGCCCTGAACCCTAAGCTCGAAATTCTAAGCCCTACACCCCGAACCTTAAATCCTAAACCCCAAAAGTTTAGGCTGCGAGCTCATGATTGGATGATTGCGGTAGCTATCCGCAGCGTCGGAGTTTACAGACGATGTGGGGGTTTTCTAAGAATTGGGGTGCCATTTTGAGGGCTCCGTTATGCGGTTTAGGGTTTAAGGACTCTATACTCAGGATTTTTGTATATTGGAGGCTGTTTTGGGCTTCCCCTTTTTGTGAAGGTTCCTATGTGGCTAACCGAACCCTTTCATAATCTCAGTATCGTACGACATTCGAGTGCTTTTAGACGTTAGGATGCCCTTTTCCTCCAAACTCCCCCTGCCCCTGCGTCCCCAGAGCATAGCTTTGAGAATCACCCTGACACATACCATACTGGGCTTGTGTTGGCATGGCCGATATGATGGGCAATGTGGTTGAGAGCCACAGCCGCCGTTTCAAGATGGGGTCGCGTTTCGAGGCCTGGACCTTGTGAAGATATGCTGTGAAGATTTAGGGGCTTAGGGTATAGGGTTAAGGGTTTAGGGTTTAGGCATATGCTAGTGATCGGCTAATGTAAGGTCACAAAGAACTATCATTAGCTTTTGCACCACAGTTGCATAAGGCTCCTACATTAGATATTGGGTAGACCGCCTGTGATAGTGCTGTAGTAGGACTATAAGCAACCCTGATATAATCACCACTATCCATCACCCCAAGGGTCCGCGTAAGAGTCTTACATTCTGTGCCCGAGCCGAGGGTTTGCCCGTCGTAGGGCATTCTTCGCGTAATGCAGCGGTGTGCAATGGACAGTGCACATTAATTCTTTAATGCCATTGCTGGTCAGGGGTTTAGGGTTTAGGGTTTAGGGCCCTCCTGTCACTCCAGACCACTAAACCCTAAACCCCAAACCCCCACTCAAGGGTCCAGAAGTCTAGGATGCAGGGTCCAGGGATTGCGGATCCGTTTTTTGTGGCCCTTTATTTCTAAGTTCAGCTAGACTATGGGTGTCACGAATTCACATGGTTGTGTTGCAGTGTAATGATACTCCAGACTTGCTGCCGAACTTAGCTGAACAGGAATTTGATTCTTAACTCTGAGCCTGGATGCCTAAACAAACCCTAAGCCCTCATCCCTTAACCCAAGCCCCACGGTGGCCCCCGAGCGCAAGGATCCCAGGGACAAGGATCGTGAACTTGGTCCGTTTGCAAGTGCGAAATAGCAGCGGGGTAGTTGTACACCTTGTAAATATAACACCTATATGACCCCCATATAACTCCTATATTACCCTGTATAATCCGTTCATATCCCCTGTATAACCACTCCTTAGACCCTAAACCCTATATGGTAGTTTCCCTAAACAGGGGAACCCCAATTTGGACCCCAATATCCTATAATCCTTGTTATGGGGCCCCGCCAAAAGGTACCCATAATTTCAGGAAACCCACATATAACCTTTGTGACAAACCCCAAGCCTGAAGCTCGAACGCGACCCCTGATACTTTCTCAAGCAGATGGCCGGGCAGCGTGGGCTATCCACCTGAGGTTTAGGATTTAGGATTTAGGGTTTAGGTTTTTTTATTGGCTTAGGGTCTAGGAATTCTGCCTCTAGGGTTTATAGTGTTCATGGGTTTGGGGCCGGGTTCACGGGTTTGGGCTCAATGTTGAAGAATACGGTTCGAAGGACTTTGGATTGTAGAGATTTGGAATGTGGGGTTTGATACATGATAGTTTGACGGGGAAACCATCATGGTTCGAAAGAGTACACGAATACACAAATTACGCATGTACGCTCTGTGTCCATAATAAGAGCTGGGGGTGGGGCTTAAGGCAAGATGTACCCAAGCCAATCTTTTGACGGCCACACACATTCAATGCGAACTGAGTTGTACTCAGAAACATGCCCTCAACATACTTCCAATCCACCCTACACCCCTGGAATACCCTAAACCCTAAACCCTAAAGTACCGTGGCCGAATTTGAAGCCTTACACCATGACATCTTCGTTACAAGCACAGTTTAGTCTTTCAGGGTGTTGAAAATGATGAGAACCGCAGAACAACGAGCATTCCTCATAGCAGCCTAAACCCTAAGCCCTAACGCCCGAACCCTTACAGTAAGCCAAACCCCTAAATCCCAATGTTGCGCTCGTTTTTGCCAAGAGCTTCTCTTTAATGTGTTTCGGCCGCCCCTTGGACAGTTTCGGTCTATTGTTTCACAACTCTGTTTATGTGTTTTGGCTTTTTGGGCCCTTAGATGAATCCAGACCATCCTCTTTGAAGTAATCCCCAGGGCCTTTCTAGGGCCCTCAGCTATGAGAGCCTTCTTGAGGACGCCTATGTTTAGTTTACTGGGAGCCCTATCGTTGGGGGGGGACATACACTAAACAGAATGCACCATAAGACCCCAAACCCTAAACCCCAAACTCCAAGTCCCGTAGAACCCAAACCTGAACTCACGCCGGCCGGTCATAGACAACGACGTCTTCGTGAGGCGTTTTGGAGTTTCAACTGAACAAAGCGAGAGGCAAAAGAGCTGACGCAAAAGGACATGTAATACCTACCCAATTGGGGTTATATTGGGATAATGGAAAATAAAATGGAAACTACAGGGGTTATAAGGGTTCTATAGGGGTTATATAGGGACTCTAGTTTCCTTAAATAGGGGATCCCCAAATATTATGATCCTTATAAGCGGGACCCCCAAAACGGTACCCCTAATCTTGGGAAAGCCCCAAGTAGACGTGCTTTTGACCTCAGGGCAACCCTGTTTTTTGAGAAATCCTAAAACAGACGCCGCACATCCCAGTCCTTCTCTCAGATAGTAAACCCAAGCCTCAAACCCTACCTCTAAGCCCAACACCCGAGGGTTTAGGATCTAGGGACACTAAGTCCGTGAGGCTCGCCCTCTCTAATGGTCCATAGCTTGGGCTTCAGGGTTTTTCAACTTCAGGTTTTCGGCATTGGGGTTGAACATCTATGAGGTCTCTTCTAAACTCCTTAAAAGGGGGGGTTTATATAGGGGAATATAGACGGGAGTGTTATAGGTATTATTAGGGGGATGCTAGGAGTTTCGACCATGGCTCATATACGTCTGTTTTTCAGGGCTTTGGATGTATCAAAGACTTTTTAAGTCCCCTAAGTCTTGGGTCCCAAATACCCTTATTGAGGGCCATATTCCATGGTTTAGGGACCCAAAACCCAAGGGTACAAACCCTAAGGGTCCAAAGGAAAATTCCTTGAATGTAGAATCCGGGGTTTCGTGGAGAATCCTAGAGCCGCTGTCCTGGACTCTAAGCCCTGAACGTCCACTGCCTGCCGGGAATCCTAAACCCTAAACCCTATCTCTTTGTTAACGTTGCGGAGCCTTTTTTGGGGTTGGCCCCTAAACCCTAAACCTGCAGTTCTGGCTGCTGCAGTCGCAAGAAGCAACTAAGGCCTGCTCGTTCTCAATCCGGAAAGCCAAAGCTACCCAAAGTACTATTCTAATGACACCATGGATACGAAATATCTTGCATGACTCAGAGTACGCTGAACCTTGGAAAGTTTTGTGCTATAGTGTTCTATGGGTCATGCAGGAGCTTTGTATCAACAACATTCGTCCTCCTCTAGTGGGCAGATCCAGATTTGGGGAGTCTGTGCCCGAATCCCTTGTCCCTAAACCCTGCCCATGCTCCAACTCAGTTGCCCTCCCAATGATGGATGAAAATTGATAGGATATTTCGGAAAGTCTGCAGGTGTGGGGTGGATCCTAAACCACGAACCCTAAATCCTAAATTGGAATGCCCTAAACCCTATGAGTTTAGGCGCGGTCCAGGTTTCCTTCATCTACTACATGACAGACCCGGATGAGGACTCGGGCTTATGCTTTGGGAGAAGGAAGGCGCGACTGACAGAACTGTTGGGAGCCTAGGGTTTAGGGTTTAGGGTTTGGGGTTTAGGGTTACGCGCCTGACGAAACTTCTGGGAGCTTTAGGTAGCAAGCGTTACTATTTATTAAAACTCTTCTTACTACTATTTTTGCTATTGCTCTTATTACTATTATTATTACTATTATTATTATTATTAGTAACTTGTACTAATTACCATTATTATGATTATATGTATGGTTATCACATTATTATTACTATCAAAATTAGTACTATCGTTACTAGTACCATTATTCTTATGATTACCATTCGTACTATTGTTGCTGGTGTTCCTCTTGCCGCCATTTTTGTTATTGTTACCGTCATTACTCGTATTATTCTTAGTAGCATTTATTATGTAGAGCCTATGCACTGGGGGTCTGAGGGTTAGGGTTGAAGGTTCGCCATGCAGACGGACCCATAGGGTTGAAAAAACCCTAGACCCAGACATTTTAGGTCTAGGGTGTAGGGGTTTAGGGTCCAGGGGTTCAGGGTTTAGGGCTTTCGTCTTAAGAGCTCTTACTGATGCCTCAGGGGGAGCGGAGAAGCAATTTGCGATAAAGGATTGTATATGCAATGCCTTTCAGTCCCCACGCCCTCCTTACGCAAGAGTAAGCCTCAACAGGGTCATCGTTGACTGCAGGTTGTATTCCATATGCCACAAATTTCCAAGATAAGATGAAAGGTGAACCTACGCGGGATGGACAAATCCTTTCTGACCCCACATGATAGTTTCCCTACAATCAGCATAGATCCCAAGATATTTCAATCCTTGTTTGTCGGACCCGGTACCCCTAATTTTGGGAAACCCCGCATATACCTAAGTCCTGGGAACTTGGCCACTTATCGTCGTGCATGATTTTGTCCATCAGCAGTTTACTTCTGGACCCCCTAAACCGCAGATCCCTAAACCCTAACACCCCTAAACCCTAAAGCCGAAACCCTAAACCCTAAATCCCCAAACCCGCAATGATGAAACCCTTTTGAAACAGACACAGTGCCAGCAGCTTGCCGGTTGCGGAAGGGGGAGGGTGTACCTAAATGTTGGTTTAGGGTTTCGGGTGTAGGGTTTAGGCTTTAGGGTATTTAGGGCTTTTTACCATCCGTTTAGGGTAACACGTCAGGTCCTTCCTCCCGGGCCTTTTGCAAGGGGCACTTCCGAAGACAAACGAGGTTTCTGAAATGAGGTTGAGGGTTGGCGCTTCAGCCAGGCCTGCCTTTGGGCCTGCCCGGCATCCACGGGCGTCCCAGCACACACCCAAAAACAAACGGAAAGATCCAAAAGGTCCCGTGAGCCTCGTGGGCATTGAAGACTGATGCTAGACCTTAAACCCTAAACCCAAAGTCACACAGAGGGGAGGGCATCAGGATGCATTCGCAGACGTTTTGTTGCGTGGGCGTTCCGGAACCAACATGATCTAAAGTCGAAACTCTTTCAAAAGGGGTGTATATAGGGTTTAGGGTTAGTTTTTGGTCTAAACTCCTTTCAGGGATTTATGTAGGGGATTATATAGTGGCGTATTATAGGGCTACTTAAAGGGGATACTAGGAATTTGGATTATGGTTCACCTACATTATAGATTTGGGACGAAGGGAGTACAAACACATGGCGAGCAAAGGCAGAAGAACGGGTGTAAATGCTGAATGAAGAAGGACAGTAAGAATAGTAATATTAATGATAGTTATCATCCTAATCATATAAATGATGGAAATATAAGTGATAACAGGTGTGGTCATACCAAGGACGGGCCTTGCGATCTGCTGGCGCTAGCCAAGCGTAAGCCTGAAACACTAGACCCTGAACCCCCCTATACCCTAAATCCTAAACCTTACGCCCCTAAACCCCCCAAACCCTAAATCCTAAGCCTTAAGTCCTGAACCCCCCTAAGCCCTAACACCCCCCTGAGCGCCCTAAAACCCTCAACCTTTTCTCCCTAAACTCTAAAACAACCAAAAGCGAGCCAGTCAAGGAGTGGACTGCCCTGGAGGGAGGCTGCCTGGAGCTCTTTCCGCAGCTTGACTGCCAACCCTCAAGCGGTTTAGGGTTTAGGATTTAAGGCTTAGTGCTTTCATCCCAATACCAATGGCATGGTCCTTTTTCCGGTGGCTATAAGGGGGTATATAGGATGGAGGGGTAGGGTTTGGGGAATAATAGAGAATCAAATGGAAATGACAATGGAAATTTTCATGGAAACTGGGATTATCTGCCCTGATAGTCGCCACCACTACCCCTAATAGTACCGCCCCTCCCAACATAGTGCCATTTATATTAGCCAGGGATTTTTATTTGTAGGGGGGTGGGGGTTGATGAACCCTAGACCCTTAATTCAGGGAAGTGGCTTAACTTTTACGGTTGTTTTTGATTTAGCATTTATAGGATTTGGGCTTTCGTAGTTAGGGTTCCGGCATGAAGGAGGTTCGGGGGCAGGGTTCAGCGTTTAGAGTTTAGGGTTCAGAGTTTGAGGGTTTGAGGGTTTGAGGGTTTAGGGTTCAAGGTTTAGGGTTTTAGGTTTAAGGTTCAAGGTTTCAGGTTTTAGGTCTTAGGGTTTAGGGTCCAGGGTTGCTTATGTACTCTCTAAGTAATGGTAATGTAGACCTCCGATTGATAAACCCCCTCTCCTTAATAGGGATTATAACAGGGATCCTAACATCAAGGCCCTTAAAAGGAGGAAGTTTGTTAATTAGGGGTCTACATTAAGACTCGCACAGGTCAAATCCCGATGCGCGCGGTGGCGAGCTCAGACGAGTTACCAGGCCCTGGGCAACATGGGGCCATTACTATTACTATTATTATTATTATTAATATTATTACTACCACTACTACTACTACTACTACTATTATTTTACCCTGCAACCTTAGAGCGATTCCCCCTGCCCAGTAGTTTGCACCCTGAACCCGAGACTCTAAATTCAGTTTTGGGGTCCCCAGCGCATGGCAAGGTTGCAGCTTAGGTTGTGAAACCCTAAACCCTAAACCCTAAGCCCTACACCCTAAGCCCTAAACCCTGAACAACTGGCGAGAGCGCGGCCGACCATGTACATGCGCGCTCGAGCCGCACGCACCGAGGACCCCCATCCAAGCGTGGTGACAGATACAGTGAGAAGGGGTAAAGCCTCCCAGTAACGGTGGCAGGCCCTGTAAATGCTTTTCAGGGCTCCCAGGCAGGGCCAGGCGCCGCCGGCTGCGGCGGGATTCCTGGACCCGGCCTGTCAGGGCTGGAGGGGTTGTTTTGGATTGTTTTTCCGGGTTTTGGGGCTTTCTGGGCCGGCCCTCCCAAGGGCCTGCCAGGGCCCCCAAAGCCTCCTGGGCCCCCGAAACCTTCAGGGCAGTTTTGAACGTTTCAGGAGACCACAGAGCGCTTTTGAGACCCTCTCAGGGCCTTCCCGGGTTAGCGGGCTTTCAAGGCAAGCGCTTCAAAGGCTCCTAGCTCCTCTAAAGGGTTCAGGGGCCTTTGCCGCTTTCGTCAGTGCGCTGCGACACATCATTCCAGCGGTCTCATTAACCGAAGATTAACTTCGGCGACTTGCGGCAGTGCTACCCACGCCTCCCTGTGAAACAATAATGCAGCATGCTACTCGCGTAACACGCCTCACAGCCGATATGGTCCACAGCGGTAGCTGCAGGGGCATGCGTCAAACTACTCACACCACCCTGCAAAGCCGGGAAGCTTGGACTTCGGCGGCGTGCGGCAGCACGCTGCCCATGCGTCCGTGCAGAGCTACAAATTCGGTTTGATCGCCGCCGTGTGCACGGAGCGAGCGGCGCCAGGCCGCGAGCGACCCACGCCTTGGCAGGCCTCCTGCTCTCGCTTCTTTCAAGATGTTTACTCGAGCGGCGTCTAAATCCATGTACTCGTATCTCCGCAAATACACGAAGACAGGTAAGGAAGCCCCCCTTGCTAGGGGGGTTTGGGGGGTAGGAACCCTAAACCCTAATTGAGAATAGTTTGGGTGGTTGGGGCGGGACGATAGAGCTACG
>CAJNIZ010002490.1:0-19374 GCA_905231905.1 Symbiodinium pilosum
GTACAGCGTTGTGTAGGCCAGGTCTACCGCGTAGTCCGCGTAGTCAGTTGAATAGCAAAAGATAGCAAAAGTATCCCCGCGGAGTCTCTTCCGCAGGGAAAACAGCCATTCCGCGTAGTTCGCGTAGGCCCTCCATGTTAGTATAAAGAATTTTATAGTGAAAAAAACAATGCTCAAATGGCAAATTAAATGTAAGTTATATGGAGACTCGGTTTAGACATGGGTGTAGAGGAATGATCCTAAATCATTGCCGCTATAATTTTGAGGTGTTTTAGAGGTAGCCTATGCCCTATACCATAAGCATTCAAGGAACCTAGTCCCACAATTTTGGAATCACGTTCGGCCCCTACATTATTCTCTTCAGGGGTAGCCATGCCACCATGCTTTCAGCTAGTAATTACTGAGCTAATTAGGGGTACACTGAAAGCAGCCCTGCGTCACGTGTCTTTCCACCTTTATCCTTCAGCTTTGAATTAACTTTGCATCTAGCCAGAAGTTTGCGACTGAGATGCGCATTATGTCTTGAAACAAACTACCGTTGCCTTGATAGGAGGAAGTTCTAGCTCAGTAGTTGCAAAAAGTCCTCTCCATAATCTGCCGAAAGGCGGTCCATGAGATGGATATTGAACTAGGCGTGGTGCAATTGTGAGAAGCCTCCCCTCTTTCTAGATCTCCCTACATCTGCTTGTGGTGTCCCAGACTGGCTGGATCACCCCACTTGAGGTGCCCGGTAGCCTTTTCAGCACAAGTCGTTGTTTGAACCAATTTGTCTTCATATCCACATGGCGATGTCCGTTGCCTTCCTTTGCATCATGGCGGTGATCAGGCTCGGTGAGTTTAACCTGCTCCAATCCCTGGCGCCACCAAGTCTTGTGTGTGCATGCGTCCAATTGTTAAACTGTGCTGGTGCACGGCTCCAGGTCAGCGCTGAGCGTTCGAAAGGAGATCCTTCAGCCTGATGGCAAGCACCTTGGAAGGGGTATGTCATGGAACAACCACGCCGCCAGATGCCATACTGACGTAGTGCTGACACCCTAGGACCAGACTTTGAGACAATGCCCGGCTACAAGTGCGAGCTCCTTCATGACGCATGGTGCACTCCTCCAGCTGTGATCCCTGGCAGGGGTAGGTCTGGCTTGCTCGTACGAGCGCCTCATTTGCGCATTTTCTTGAGTCCATGAGCAGCAAAGGAATCCTGGCGACACGTATCGCGAGAACGGCATGGTGAAGTGCTGCACAAGGATCGAGCCTGAGGCGCCCTCCCTGCCCAGCCTGTGGAAGAATCTTGTCAGCGCACTCTAGAGTACTCTGCGGCAACAGCGCCCTGCCAGACAGGTGCAATCTAAGCAAAATCCCATGGACGCTTTTGAGAAGGAGGCATGGACGCCGGAGCCCCCTGAGAGCCTGGCAAAGCAAAGCCCCATGGACGCTTTCGAGAAGGAAAACCAGCTGGAGGCCGCTGAGGAAGTGACCACAACTACCATGCCACCTTCGGATGATGAGAGGACGGCCCTTTGTGGAGTTGCGAGCTTTAAGGCTGAAAGCTTCATGCGTCGAGGTAAGCCAGTAACGGCTTGCCGGAACAAGGATACAGGCAAATTCGCGAAGGCAATTTGCTGCAAGTAAAGCGCAAGAGGTGAAGTGGAAGCCCATCCGCAGTGGACCTAAAATGCAGTCCGTTTCGTACTCGTGCGTTGATATGGCCATGCCGGGAAAATGTTGCAGTTCGAGCTGCCCATGGAAGTGCGCATGTAGGTGCAGGAATCAAGCAATCTCTTCCCCGTCATGACAAACAACCTTGCCCAGGAGATCCTCTAGGATGAAGATGCGGCTCACAGGAGTAGTATGCCCACTTTCCAGGTATGGTTGCAAGATCCATGATGGCGCCTACAACTTTGACGCAAACCTGCTAGCAGCGATAAAAGCAAGAGTACCGCGGAGCCTAAATTATTCCCAATATGGTGGTTCTATAGATTCCTGATACAACTCATTTATAGTATAGGGTGCCCGGGCCCGTTAATTAGAACCAGGAAGTTCTTTCGAGATTTTTCCTTTCCCCCAGACTACCATGGGACCTCAAACACTCAACCCGAACCGAAGGGAACCCCAAGAGGCGGCCTCCAAAGACCACTGACTTTTTTTCAGGACGCCATGTGGGGTTTCGTGTGTGTTTAAAGGAGGGGAAGTCCAAAACTATCCCTGTACTTCTCATAGACCACCATGCATCCTTGCAAACTCCGCATCATCCACCATATCATCCTCAGAAACTCCTATGTAACCCCCTTGAAGCTCTCAAAGAATCCACAGAAGCTCCCATAGGTAGCATCCCCAGGCTGTGCCTATTCTGGGGGGAGCCTGGGCCCTAAACCTTAACCCCCTAAACCCTAAATCCCACAGCCCCAAAAATCCTAAGACGCTAAACCGCCCAAAATCATAAACCCCCCTAAGCCCTGAATCCCTGAAAGCCCCGCCAAGCCCTAAACCCCTAAATCCTGAACCCCCCAAAATAGCAAAACCCTCGCATCAGCCGAGGCATGGCTTGCTATGGCCCTACCGGAGCCCCGCACCCTGCGCTGCGTGTCCCTGCAACAGAGTGAGGCTGGCGCAAGGGGTTGTTGGGGCTTAGAGTTGTGAAAGGGATTTGGAGGCTAGGGTTTTGGGGGAGTTTAGGTGTTTAAGGGTTTAGAGTTTGGGGATTTAGGGCTTAGGGGTTTAAGGGGGTTTCGGGGTTTAAGGGTCTAGAGGTTTTGGATAGCTGGCCTAAGTGGGTGGGATTTCGGGTTTGGTATATTCCTTTCTGTTTTTTTCAAGGGTGTCTGAGCTATTGTTTAAACTCCTTAAAGGGTTACATAGGAGATTATTAAGGAAGTATTAGAGGGGATTTTGAGGGAGACTACGAGTTTAGACTATGGCTCATATAGGGCTCTCTCGAGGGTTAGCAGGGTTTTCGGTGAATACGCGTTGTGAGAAAGTAAAGAGAGCTGACAGGTGTTGATTGGATGGAGGTTGATGGGGTGTTACCATGCGTGCAGGGGTAGGGTACGAGATTCACATATATATATATATATGGACACGGCTTAGGATGTTGAGGTGTAGGTAAGCGCTCGCAGCGAGTCATGACACAGGATGCATGCGCAGGATCAAATCCTAATCCACCCCCAAACCCTAAACCCTGGATCCGCAAGCTCTTCAAACTCCTGAAGCCCATCCTACATTCTCAGTTTACGCGAGAAGTCATGCCTTTGCCACAAGAAGGTCCCATGAACGGTATACGCGTTTTGGGGTATAAAGTTTAGGGTCCCTTTAACAGGGGCCTGACTGATTTCTAAGATTATGGTTCAAGATTCCTTGTTTAGGCTGACACGCAGTTGAGTTCACCGCAGGGAGAGAGAGAGAGATTCCTTGTATGATTAGGGTATAGGGTCACCCTGACCTCAAAATTATGTTGGTATCTATTTAAGCCCCTACATTATGTTCCCTATAAGTTTTCCCACATTAGGCATACCTCGGTGGGGCTCCCCATTTTGAGGTCTATGTTGGGTCCTTCTCATGCATGGAAACTATGATGTGCTGGAAACTGCCAGGCAATCCACATCTAGTCCTAAGAATAAAGGGATTGTAACAGGGACCCCAAACAGGAAACTCCAAGAATACAGTAGGCATATAATAGGAATATAAGGACCTTAGTAGATATATTCCCATGAAATTCTTGCTATATTCTTGGGATTCCCTGTTTGAGGCTTCCCGTTAAAGACCCTAAATCCTAAACCCTAAACCCCTAAACCCCTAAACCCCTAAACCCTAAACCCTAAACCCTAAACCGCAGAAGCCTACAGCAAGCCAGGTCACCTGCTGCAGAGCTCTTCGGATCAACCTGGAAATTTGGGATGGCCAAGGACAGTTGCGAGTAACATGCGGTCTAGGGTTCTGGGTTCACGGTTTAGGGTTCAGGGTTTTGGGGTTTAGGGTTTAGGGATGGCCAATTCCAGTTGCGAGCCGCACTCGCCCCCCTTCCCCGCTTGGGAAGTCCTTGGGTACCTATAATCTACTTCTACTTGCAGTTGTAACCAAATTGTAGTACCTAGAACCTACTGCTACTTGTACTTATGAAACAAGTGGGGAACATTTAACTTGTGGGTGCACGTGGGGAGGCTGGGGAGGTGTTTTTGAGAGTCAGGGGCCATAGCACCTATATTTTGTAGTCTTTCGCTTAGGAAATGAAAGTGACACTGATCCATTGTAAAGAGTAGTCATTGCCAGGCTACTAGCAGTGCATCCTTTACAGGGGGGCATTAGTATCATTATGAAGAGCAGTCATGGTCATGATGTCACTGGCAGCGATTTTAGATTCCTGTTGTTAGCATTTTAATTCTTATCATCCTTTTTTTTTATGATCGTCGATGTCCATTTGGTTCTGGTATTGAAGTTTCAATGATGCTTATGATTCGTATTGCTGAAAATTGTAATTGTGATTGTTGCTATTCTTATCATAACTTAGGTGGACCCCCCCCCCCACCCTGTAATTGTGGTATAATTGGAATATAAGTGGACCCTAATATAATCACCGATGCCCCTTACAGTCATTATTCCTGGGTGGGGGATCCACAGAAATCAAAATTATCACAATTTGAGGCACCCTAAACACTAAACCTATTCTAGCTGCCGCAGGAGGATGGCAGCTAGCCCATACCTGGGAAGTTCCCAGTGAAGGGAGGCTGTTGGGCTACAACCTTGCCCCTTTGGCGGAATGAAGCTAGGCCTCTAGGGTATTGGGTTTAGGTGGGTTCAGGGGCTAAGGGGTTTTGAGGCCTAGGGCCACGGAAGTATGGTTCCGACATTTAGGATTTCTCGTGCAGATGACAGCTTCTGAAGTAGCAGCTTTGTCTTTCAAGGGCATCCCAGCAACCACGTCAAAGAGAAGAACATTATGGAAGTGTGGATGCGGCTATGGCATGGCCTCCAGAATTTTCAAAATCAGTACTTGTGACGCGATGAAGACCTTCAAATCACTCGATGTACGTGCCCGCTTGCATGCTTCAGACAGAGTCGTGGGGTTATAGGGTTCCCCCGACACCCACCCGTACAGTCCGCTCCCCACTGAGCAGCACTGGTAGCGGCCGAGTTCTGGTTTGTTTCAGACGCATCATGCACTGCCCCCGCGGACCTCCATATGGTCACTGAACCACTGAAGAAAGGGGGTGGGTGGAGTTGAGACCGCCCTCCTCACAGTTCCCCGTCTCAGTTCTAAGACCACCAGAAATCCTGAAGTGGTAGCATTGTGAGGTAGTGCCCAACTCTTGCACGGCCGGTCTGGATGTCGGCAGCCTGTGCTGCAATTCAGAATGCAGATCTCTGCAGTGTGATGAGCTGTGCGTCCTCACGGTTAGATTTGTCAGGATCAGGGAGGCATGGTACGTTTGTACAGCCTCACCCTTACCATGTTGGAGTATACAGCGCGCAGGCTACGTACAGCACTTCAGGCGGGCATTCGCAGATTGTGTACAAAGGCCACAGCCTGCACTACTTAACGCAAGGAATCAGACGGCAATGCTAATGATGTAGTGCAAACCTCAAGCGCCAAATCGTAGCCGTGCCATTTGTTGGTGACATACCAAGCCAGTCGGTTCAATACCCCGAAACTCCCCTGCAGAGCTGAGGGAGCCCCGACGATCTAGCTGGAAATCTTCGTATTCTCTGGGCACCCTAAACCCTATAGTCCCCCTTAAGTAGATAAAATATGGGGTACATGGGAACTGATTATATATCATACCCAAAGCCATATTCTATCTACTTAAGGGGGACTATAACCCTGAACCCTACACCCTAAATCCTAAACCCTAAACCCTATATTCTATCTACTTAAGGGTGACTATAAACCTCTGAGGCGCTGGCATCCAGCACGACTGCACCGGTGCACCCGTGATTGGCCTCAAGGTATTTTGGCGGCAAATTCTGTTTAGTGCCGTAATCCCCTCCCCTAACAATAAACCCCCTCACCCCCCCCTGATATGAGATAGTATCCCAATATATGAAAATACGCCACAATGGGGAGTATTTATTATTTGTGGGGGTTTGCGGGGGTTGTAATATTAGGGGGGTATACCACGATGGATATATTAAGGGTGTGGGGTTTTAATATCGGGGGAGGGGAGTAGCCAAAGAGTCTCCCAAGGGTTTAGGGTTTTAGAATCTTTCAACTCAAGTTGGAACCAGGGTTTCAGCGACCTTTTATGGGAGCACAGTATCTACCTGTGTATCTATAGTTTTTTTATTTGCTGATTAACATTTGGGTTTCGCCTTTTGGTTTGTATTTTTATCCCTCAAATCCTGCAGTTGATAGAGCCCCAAGCCCGGGCTGCATCTAAAACCCTAAGCCCTAAACCTGAGACTTAAACAGACTTGGCTAACCCCCCATGAACAAGCCCCCTCCCCTTAATAGGGACTATAATAGGGATCCTATATTAAGGCCCTTAAAAGGAGAGGGTTTATTAATCATGGGTCTACATTAAGGGCCAGGACTATCCATTCCCAAATCCTAGGCTGAACCCTCAATGTTCCCTACACAGCCTCATAGTTAACAAGCCCAGCTGTTGGCAATGTCGAAAGGGTCCTGTTGTCAGAAACTTTAAGCCCTAAAATCTAAGCCCTATGTATACAGTCTCCCTTAAGTAGATAGAATATGGCTTTGGTTGTATTATGATAAGATCCCCATATACCCCATATTCTATCTGCTTAAGGGGGAGATTACGTATTTTCACCATGGTAAGCCGCTTTGTATCCGTAGCGTGGCTTAGGCTTTGTATTTTAAGAAACTGATGGAAACCTTACTTCCATGCCATTCTCCATTTCCTTTTCATGTGATTCTCCATTCCTGAAGCCCGATATACCCATATAGAACCATCATATACCGTTTCTATCCCCTAAAATCCCTGTACAAGCTATATGTTATGAAGGCCCCAGCAGTATCTCCCGAACCGCATCTGGCTTCTGCAAGGAAGGTGAGACTTGCAAGGCATCTTGCGCCCCAGGCTTCAATGGGTTCAGGATTTGGCGGGCTTATATGGGGATTTCCCAAAATTAAGGGTACCTTGTTGGGGGTCCCCATATTAAGGATTATAGTATTTTGGGGTCTATGTTGGGGTCCCCTTATTTTGGGCAACTACCATATAGCGGTTACACAGGGATATATACGGAGATGTAGGGATTATATAGGTCTTAGTTTACTTTTTGGGGTTCGCCGGGGTAGTGAGGCGCTTGCTGCAAGGGGTTTGGGCTAGGCTTGTTCGGAGGGCTCAGGGTTTAGGCATTGTTTAATTGTTTAGGGCATGGGTGAAACTTACACTTCCATTGCATGCTCATTGTTCCATGTGGGAGCCATTCTCTCAAATCCAAGTTGCACCAGCCAGCTCCTCCGCGCTCCCTGCTTCCACCTACAGAATCATTCCTTGACCAAAAAGTCTTTTTGCTGGAAGCAACTGTGAACTCCTGCAACTTCAGTGTATGCCTGTGCGAGCATGTCATTTTTGCAAGGACCTGTGCCATCTCTCTGTTCTAGCTTAGCCTAAGCCTGTAGTTTTCATGCTTGCCTTTTCATTTGATTGTCCATTTTGGTGGTAATTTTCTCCTAGAACCTAAAATCCTTGCCGCAGAGATTACAGCTGAGCTGCCAGGTTTCGTTGGTGGCGCAGCCGAGTTTGTCTGCCAAGGCCCTCCGTGACACACCAGAGAGGCAACTTCCAGCACAAAAGAGCTGCACTGAAAACCGACAACGTATAAATCCTCACGTCCGCAGCTTAACCAACCAGAACTAGAGAAGCTCGTTATATCATATCCCTAAACATTACCTAAACCCTACATATCTCCTATAACCCTAAACCCTAAGGCCATGCTGACAGACAGGTGATGGTGAATTGCTCGGAGCGGCGCCGACATGTGTGGATGTGCAGCAGTGCCCCAGACGGCTCGGTAGAAAGGATGTGGGATGCGCTTGGACAGTGCATCGAGGAGGAAACTGGTGGTAGAAGTTGTATAACTGCGAATACCACCAAACATAGGATGGTTCTAACTTGTCGTGCGATTTGGGGCAGCATTGTGCCTAGAGCTTCGGAGTGCTAAGGTCTTCCAGGAAGGAATGGAATGTCGAGATGGGAGTCATAGCCCAGGAAAGATTACCAGAGGCCCCTTGTGCAGGCAAGTTAAAGATTTTTCTGAGCACGCATTGCAAGCAGACCCACTGGCCTGTGAAGTTGAAAGGAGGCTTTTCCAGTCTTTTACTTACACTGTTGCTTTGCAAAAGGGCATGCTGTGCTCACAATACAAAAGCAAACTTGGCGGTTGGTGCCCCCAACCCTAAACAAGACCCTGAATCGCGTGGCCCGCGGAGGTACACGCAATTCTCCATCTATGCCCTGGTGGCGCTGACGGTCCTTGCACTAGGGTGTATCTACAGTTGCAACTCTTCCGCAGCAAGAAGAAAGTCAAGTATTTTCATGTTGCAATGATGTACCTGGTTAAGAATGAGAACGGAATTTGGACGACCAAGAATGCATGCAGGACACCAAAATGTTGGCAGGTGCATAAATCGTTCGTTGCAAAATTCACCCCAGCTCAGGTGTGTGCATGGTCGGCAAGGCACCTGCGATTGTGTCTTCAGGGTTTCAGCTACCTGCGCAAACTAAAATTACAGGCGAAATCAATGGATGCTAGTGAGCGCTGTGAAGGCTGCGAAGATAGAAAGCAGCTCATTGCAGCCTCAGCGCTTGTCTGTAGCCTGGAATCCCAGAGCATCTCTTGGGATCATCTAGGTTCAGTGACAAGTTTGCAACGCTAAATCTATCTTCCTTACTCCTTTTCACCTCTGGCACCTGTCTGAGCGAGTTGGAGTTTGAAGCACGGCAACTCGCAACCTTCCCAACATATACCCTGTTATAATACAGTAGTTTCTATTTTCTTTTCCATTATCCCTATATAGCCCCTGTTGGGTCTATAAAAGCATTACTCTGTTGGCTTGCGCAATACCTTGCTTGCGGTTACTCGCGAGCCTCAGAGAAGTAGCCCGCTGCAAAGGCCCCTAAACCCTAAACCCTAAACCCTAAGCTCCTCACCGCAGCACCTGAAGCTCCCGAAGCCTGAGCCCTGCAAGATCCATTCAATTGCTGCTTGTGTGGGTAGGCCCCTGAAATATTTGATATTTTCCCTAATGGCTTTAATAAGGGACCTTATATACTAATATCTTTCAACGGGCTTTAGGGGCCGACCCAGCTGTTATAACAGGGAAGGGAGGAGTGAACAAGAATCTGGCAGCTACTGCATACATGGGGATTATTTCGAGACTATTCGGATGCATTCCGCCATTACCTACTAGTAGCTAGAAAGTGGGGGTCTCGGAAGCCTTATAACAGTCCTGTAGCATCATAGGCTGCAGCAGCTCAGCCAGGGCCGCCTTACCTACGACGTCGGAGACTTGCCAAAGAGTTTCCAAGGCACGCTTGCGGTTGCTGAGCTTTGTCTGAGTGATTCTGATTCTTCCAATGGGGAGACCTTGAGGGGAAAGCCAAAGTTCCATAAGGAAGGTGGATATGGGGGTTCTTGCAAATACTACTTGCCCCTCTGCTCCTGACTGAAGCCCATGCCCTTCTCTTCTGAGATGCGCTTAAACCCTGTGTCTTGACGGAGCTTGTATCGTTGTCTGTGAAGCTCTCCGCACACCCACCATGTTCACGGAGCCGCGTTGGGGCAGTGTGTAGTGAGGATTCCAAGTCGTGTGGAAGTTGAGCTTATTTGGGGATGGGATTGGTCGAAACCCTAGGTATAGTCCCCCTTAAGTGGATAGAATATGGCTTTGGGTATAATATAATGAGATCCCCATACACCCCATATTCTATCTATTTAAGGGGGACTATAGGAGGCTGCAGGGCTTTAGGAGATAGCCGGGCTAACTTCCTGCTACGGAGCCTATGCGGGTGTACTGGAGAATTTGTCTGCTTGGGACTTAGCTTGGACCTTACGCCCTTAACCCTCTGGGATTCCCTTATACTCCTATTATAGGTACCGAAGGGTTAGCCCTAGTAGGGGTCCTAAGTGCCACGTAGTTATGATTGTAGCATGTGTACTCGTATCAAACTGCCTATGGGTTAAGTACAACATGCCACAATGCAGTCCAAGATTTGTTGTGCATTCCTTGCCTAGTGACGCAGTTATGCGGAATCGGTAATAATAGTAGTAATAATAATACTAATAGTAATACTAATAGTAATAATAATAGTAATACTAATAGTAATAATAATAGTAATAATAATAGTAATAATAATAGTAATAATAATAGTACTTTTCGTTCCAGAACCCGAGCTGGGATTGCCAGTTGCAAGGGTTCAAGTCACCGAGCATGAGCCCCGAAAAACGCGTAAGCACCGAAGCCAAAATAATCTCTGTAGATGAAACGATCAAGCCAGGAAAGCACAACAGCTTTTTCTATGCCCAAGCTATCAGGGCTTTAAAGCTCTAATGAACTCTGAAGAGGTCGCTGGTTGGAGTCCAAGGGCATGACCTCATGGGAGCGGGGTCCCGAGAAAAAGCAGCAGGATTGAGCATTCAGTTTCCGAAGGCTTTGCTTTGTGAAAGGTTTCGGCGGGGTAGCTTCATAACTTCATAATATGCCACGGCCAAGTACGGGATAACGTGTGGTTTGAAAACTGTTCTGGCCTCTTTCCAGCATGTGCCAAACCATGTGTCCGCGTGCTGCGAATTGTAAGACAGACCCAGACCCTCTCCCTCAATCATTAACCCATGGCTGCCCTTGCAGCCACTTGCAGCACATAACATGGGCCCTCACACTTGAATAGACTGAGGGGTGGCATGAGACTTCAGACTATGGGGCTATCTGTTTGATCTACCGGGATTACGGATCCGTTCTCCTGGCCGTTGTTTCGAAAACTTCACGACCCCAAGCGCTTGCCCTTAATTTTGAGTTACTTGCAAAGCCCGAGGCAGGGGGCTGATGCTTCTTTGACAAACTGTTGACCCCCCAAACCTGGTAGTGCTTCTCCACCCTTTCTGTCATACCTTTGGCACCCATAATTTTTGCAGGTGCAATGAGTTATGCATTAACATGGGCTGAAGGCCCCGCTCAGGTAAAGGGCCTGTTCTAGCGGCCCCTACTTTCAACCGAATAGCGTCAAGGGTTCTGGCTCCCCAACTCCCAGAGCCATACTGGTGACACGGTTGTTGTCGCGACTGTTTCTGACTAGGTCTTAGTAGGGACTCAGAGCCAGGAAGGTCTGGAGCTTAGCATTCTATGCACCGTATATGCAACATACATACAGGTATCCGGAGCTTAAGTAACAGCACTCATTAACCCCTTTAACCCTTCTACATAGTCAGGGCGTCAACTGTTTAAATACCTTGTGCCAGCGGCAATTCCTAGAATAATCCTGAAAGCAGTTCCTTGAACTCTCCCAAAAGACCCTCATGTAGAGGTGGATCATTACCAGCGAATAGTACCCGTCTTAAAATCCTGATCTAAGTATAGTTTGATATACCTTCCCCTTTTGTATTCCTTCTAGAAGTATACCTTGCCATACCGTCAGAAACATGTTTAAAACAAATGGTCCCCTACTGCACAGTCGGTATGGAAACCCAGCAAAACTGGATTGCACTTCACTTTCTATTTGATTCTTTAGGCCCCTACATCATTCAGGCTGATGTTCGCGGAGCAGCGGGCCAACAGTAAGAAGGAGGTCCCACACCTGTGAAATGCAGGGGCCTGCTCATCTAGAATGGGGTTCCTTGGGGCATAGCATACTTTTGTCATGGTCATAAGGGGATGGCACATGGAGGGGCATGATGGGGGATAGTATTGGTAATCATTGAAGCTTGTAAATTGACGGCAGGGCGCTGCCTTGAAATCTACAGCGCGGAGATGTAAGATACACGGGTCTGCCAAGAATGTTGGAAAGGCTATGTGGGGACGTATGGCGAGCTACGTAGGGATGCGCAGGGCTGATGGTCGGGCTTTGGGGGGGGGTTGGGGATGAATATTCCTTGGAAAAAAGGCGGCATCGATATCCATCTGGGTGTAAGTTTCAGCTGGCGAGGGCTGACATTGTGTGGCTAGGGCCGCCATGATGATTGTTTTCACGGGCATGTACATGAAGCCTTCGGGGTCAGGAAAAGGCCTTGCTCAATGGGAGCATACAGGAGCCCAGACTTTGCAGCGACAACTCTTAGAATTCATGCCCGTTTGGAATTCTGCATCTCGTCCGCCAGTTGCTTGGTCATGTATACATATGTCACGCATGTATGCTTGATATGGTATATGCATAGATACGCTGACCACCCTTGACAAGGTGCCCCTAATTCTGGGAACGCCCCCCCCCATATATGCACAACTCCCCGCTTCGGGGCGGGAGCGAGTCTGCTGATCACTTATGCTTGCCCAGTCGTCTACGTCTCATTTTTTTTCGGTGGGTTCGCATACTCTGAGGCGCAATACTCCTTGATTGAGGAAAAATGAGAACCCTAAACTGATTTAAGGCTGTATTCCTCTTTTGGGTGTATTTTGCTCCTTGCATATTTTAAAATGCATGGAGGCTCAACAAAGACGCCCATAATTTACCGTGGCAGGCTGCCAAACTTTTGGCTCCACCCCCAGGCGCGGTTTCAGACTTTGCAGGGACTATATCGGCTTATATGGGGATTTAGGGGGGGTTTAGGGTCTGTTGCAATTTCAGCTATGCGCAATTCTGCCGCTGCGAGGAATTAATCGGATGATCACTCTGTGGACGAAGATGACATGGTAGCATTCTTCCTTAGAGCTCTCTTCACCTAACACTTCCAAGTTTCCTAATTTCCTATTACATACCTGCAGAGGCATCATTCCCCCAGGGTGGAATCGATGCTCAGTTTTGGACTTGTGATCGGAATTTGGATGGCGTTGGCGGCGATTTCCTGGAAATCTCATGGAAAAGAAAGAGGGAAATTAGCTTCATATCCGGCTCACGATTGTTGGTAGTTTTGGTCTTCCAGGGCCCTGTAGGGGCACTTCCAATTTTTATTTAAGCTTGTTTCGAAGGTAGGAGACTGAAACAGGACGGCTTAAGGCTTATTGGTGGTTAGTAGGGAATACGGCAGTATAAGCCCCATATATGTAATCCCTATTTAATATATTCCCAAAATTCCCTACCGTAAACCCTATATACATATGTATATATATATATATGTTTCCCTTATTCCCTACGAACCACTAATAAGACCAGTAAGAAGGTGGGGTGAGGCAGGTCGTAGTCTCCGCGCCTGTTCTTTTCATAGGACTCCTACACCTGGCTGTAAGTGGAGCCAGGTTGGACTCTATGTTGAAGATGATGATCTAAGGGTTCAGGGTTTAGGGTTTGGGGTTCAGGTTTCATGGAGGTTTAGGTGATCTTGAGGAAGCTCGGCCAGAACTGGACAGACCCGCAAGCATGCGTTGAATGATTTCGTATCCTCCCCACGTCTCAAACAAGCATTTTACATGACCCCATGATGTGGATGTCAGAGCTCCAGCCTTTAGTGGCATGGCCTACGCATGTTAGTCATATGAGCTATAGTCAATGACCGTAAAAATAGTCCCCTATAGAGTCTATATAACCTCCTGTAAGGAGTTTAGACTATAGGACATTTGTAATCATTATGATGTTATCGCTGCTGGTGCTACAGAATGTCAGGTGGTTCCAGTGCGGAGCAGGCGCACGGTTGGGATAAAGGTGAGTGCTGGGCTTCGCAGGGATGTACCTAGCCCTTATATGAGCTACAGTCTAAAGTCCTTGAAGGGGCTACATAGGGGATTATGTAGGGGACTATTAAAGGGCTTATTAAGGGGGATAGCAGGAGTTCAGACTATAATTCCTTTACCCCCAACCTAGGCTATGGCCTTTATGTTTTCAAAGCAGAATTCCCGGGTAAGCTTCCTAGTGGCATGGTTGGATGACCTTTGTTCGTTCAGATGCCGGCCATGAAGTCAAATTCACCACAATGCAGTGCAGCAAGGGGTTGTCATGAAATGGCTGATGGTGCTGCATTGACACAAGCCCTATCAGAACGCAAGTGGCTGAAAACCCTCGCTGCCCAAACCCAGAAGCCTCATGGGACATTTTCAAGTGCTGCCAGGGCTTCTGTTCCAGTTTCCACGGCAACGGATCCCCAAAGACAAGCCCCCCAACACAAGCCCCCAACCGGAAACGCTACCGCGCAGGTTGTCGACCGTCGTGGTCGGGCACCTGCAATGCAGGGAATGGAACCAGGAGGTGCTCGAGACGAGATTTTTGTTAGCGACGTTTTTTGGGTCAATACTGAGGATTACTCTACTTTGATGCAGCAGGATGAGAACGCATGACAGCTGGGCAGTCTGCTTCCATCAATCTCCTGCTTACAAGCATCACATAACATTCAGTCTTCTTCTGCTAGTGATGCTGTGCTGGGCAAGCTGTTGTCTGCTTTCACAAGATATGAGGGCCTCCCACCAAAGGGCCCCTAACTTTTGAAATTCCCTGTTGTAGCAACAGCAGCCTCCAAGCTGAGGTGCTACGAAGCGGCACAAGCCTACCAGCCAGAAGCAGGTGCGCTATGCAGAGTGGCGTTTGACGTCGGGGATCAACGAAGTGCGGAAACAAGGTGCTATAGAAAGGAATGGAGGCCACAGGAATCTGAACCCATAGGCCGGTGTAGTCCGTGCATCTACCCTGCCAGGGCGTGGATGGCGCGTGCTCGCCCTGCGAAGATCCGGACACAACTGCCCCAAAGCGCATATCGGCTTTTCACATTTGCTGGGCAAGTTTTAGGAAATCGCGAAGGTGTCCCACCAGCTCGCAGTCTTTTCAATATTTTGCAGAGCATCATCTGCCTCTGAGGTCCTTGCTGGATGAGATAATGGTGCAAGAAGTTCGTAGGTTTCTAGTTAGGCAGGACCTTGGCAGCTTTCTTGGGATCCTTTGGAGTAGTAATAATAATAGTAGTAATAATAGTAATTAGTAATAGTAACCTTTGTGGGGGTGCCATCTCTCGGGGGCCGTGCAACAGCGGGTCCCAGACAAACTTATCAGCACCCTCATGGACCCTCATAGTCCCCCTTAAGTAGATAGAATATGGGGTATGTGGGGATCGTATTTTTAATATACCCAAAGCCATATTCTATCTACTTAAGGGGGGCTATAGCCTAGCGTTGCCACGAAGAGTGCTGTTGGTTGTGTAAGTGCAAGAAGTGGCAAACATTGCCATACTCAGGCCTCGTCTGGCACCCACCTTGTGCCTACGAAGGTAGGGCTTCGTAATATACCTCGTGACCACAGTCGTTACACAACGGTTGGACAGATATGCTCCAAACATGCAGATTCCCTGCATACATCCAAGGATACATTAAGAGGGGAGCCCCCAAGAGCTTACCTCATGTTGAGCCTTGTGGAACTCATCCTTACCAACCACCTACTTTGTGTTGAAGCCCAAAAGCGGAAGCTAAAGGCTTTGGGAAGTTCCCGTGTTCTCAGATATGACTCCTTAAGCCCTGAACCCGAAGACCTAAGCCCATGGCCCTAAACCCTTAACCCTAAACCCTCAACCCTAAACCCTCGAACCTAAACCCTAAACCCTAAAGCCATAGCAGGACCTTTGCCTTGCTTACACTCTTTGCCCGCTCTGCCGACAGGCGGTGGGGGTCTTTAGGATTTGGACCTCGTCCACAAACGGATTGGGTTTAAGGTTTAGAGTTTAGGGATGCCTCGTGTTGGTGGCCGCATCCTTTTCACATTCTCGCGTGGCCTCGATCGACGGACGTGCGCAGATTTCAGGTAGTAGGGATGGGGCAGGGCTTCTTCCTTTATTTGTTAGGAGGATAGAGACCGCGAAGCCCGAATTTTGCATGTGCCAAGGTTTTGCTAGTAGCTATTGGGTAAACCATGATGTCATTTCTGAGCCCTCTCATACGCGCCATGCTTGTTGCCTCTTACTCTCTCCACAGTACACAGAGCGGAACAACGCAGCCAGGCTTCCCCAGACCACACGAAGCCCTATGCAAAGATTGACGGAGCATTTGTCAGCATTTGTTGCTTTTCTCTGAAGGAATGGAAAAGCAAATGGAAACTACTATAATGGGGTTATTCAGGGACTACTAACTTCACTCCTAGCTAACCAAAGGCCAGTCATGGATGGTGGTGGGCGCGCCGCTATTCATTCAGCAGCCTGACCTGAACTGCAGCGTGCAGCATTTGAACCCTATCTGATTATAGTCCCCCTTAAGTAGATAGAATATAGGGTATATGGGGATCTTATTATAATATGCCCAAAGTCATTTGCTATCTACTTCAGGGGGGCTATATAATTCTGTCTAGGTTGTCATCGTAGACGAGTTGCTGGTGCAATCCCTGTTCTTGCCAACCACATGTGTCTTCCGACCTTCTTCCTTGCATATTCTCCAGAACGTAGTACTGGGCTTTCTTAGCCCGAAGTCTTACACCTCAGGCCGTCAATCTTTGACCCTCTCCTCAAAAAGCTATACCCTGATAAAGCCCTGACCTGGCCGTGTTGCAGGCAGATACATGGCACACGCTGGGTGTTCCGGAGTGGCAAACCTACTGGAAGGCCTAAACTGGACATCGGATTCACGTACTGGTTCTTCGTAGGGAAAATGGGAATGTTATCCCTACATGCTACCTATACAATGTATTCTGATATTCCCTACTAAGAATCAGTAATTTGAGGGGTCTAGGGCTCAGGGATGTAGGGTTTAGGGGCCCCGGAGTCTAGGGTTCAGCCAGATGAAAGGAAGTCCAATAGCTCTTCAAATCCAGCCCTCCTTCGGGGTCCAGTCAGAAGAACAATAGCAGCTGCAGATGTAATCTAAGGTGGACACCTGGATAGGCTCCTGGGATATTGATTTTTTCCCTACTGGCTTTTATAGGGGACCCTATATAGTAATATTGTTCAAAAGGTTTTAGGGGCCAACCCAGACCCTCATTTTTGGTGCAGGCAGCTTTGTCGGAGGTGTCGATAGCCCCATTCGGGGCTTCAGATGTTGCCTTGAAGCTCTGCGCGTTTGCAAACAGCTCAGTACTTCATAGCCATTAGGGGGCTATAGTCACCAACAATCAGAGATATGTTCCCCTTTTCAGATTCCTTCCAAACTGTTCCTTGATTTGCAGGAATTGCAGCCACTACACTCCCGAGACTGTATGCCAAGACCTAACCCCAAACCCTGAGCCCCGAAGCCGAAACGTCATACCCAATCCCTACGCCCCAGCTAGTCCTGCACCGTTATGCGGATCTCTTCTTGTAGGGTCAGCTTAGTGGGGGATAACTGAGGTTATTCAATGGCTTATAGAGGTTATAAGTATACCTTCTACGTTCCATGACCTGCCTAAAATCGCCTTAAACCCAGATCCTGAACCCTTGGATCCCTATCGGGTCAGGTTTTGGCCGCCTACATTTTGTGCCCTTGGTGTTGGCCATGTCTCAACTTTTATGGCAGATACCGTGCCTGGGCTTTGCGGTTTAGATTTGGAGGTTTGGGGTTTGAGGGTTAGGGTCCAGGGTCGAATCAGGGCCTCAACCTCAACCCTGCATGAGCTGGGTACACAGTGACATACCATACTCCCCAAGGCATAAGATATTTAGATTTACCCGCCGTAAGACCAGGCTTCAGGGTTCAAGATTTAGCCGGATCGCTGTTAAGAATTTCAAGTTGAGTTACTAGAACAAGGAAATCTCATCATTAAGTGCATACCCATGTTATGGTTACCTTAACCCTAGATATGAAGCTGTATATACCCATGCTATGGCATATTATGTTATCTTAATTCAATTGCCTTAAGAGCAACCAGCTAGAGTTTAGGGCTTGGCATCGACGCTTGCCGTCTGGGTCTGCAACCTATTTTGGTATTGCTTTTCTTACTGATGGCTAGCAGGGACGTAAAATAGGTAGTGCTATAGGCTTCCCAGGACACTGCAAAGCTGCTTCACGTTGACCAGCAGCCACAGAGGTCTGCTAAGTTTTCAGGAACATGGGATTGTAGTAATTGGCGTTATTTTGGGGGTTCCATTTTTTGGATCCTTTGGGGGGTCTGGGCAAACACCCAACCTCCACTCGTGGGATTCGTAAGTAGGCGGACCCAGGCCGCTCTTGGCATGCCGCGTGCATGTCTACTATTGCTACCAGTGTCTAAGGCTGCCACATGTTCAGGGCGCCCAGAAAAGACCGAGTAGTTGGCATGTGGGAGCCGAAGCAATTGCTTTCCGTATTTGGTCTTCAATGCCCCAGGATGGCTCATACCTGCTCGCATGTTAGATGGACAGGAGGTTCAGCTTTGAGCATTGTGAGGTCATCGCCGTGCGAAGAAGACGAATCCCCTTGCAGCCTTGTGAGGCGATTTGGCGCAAAGAAGAGGAATCCCCAATGCCCTTGCAGAACATACGGAAAAGCACCACAACCCTAGGCCTTAGATCCTGATCGCTGCAAGCCCCGGCCCCAAAATCCTAAAGCTCCAGCCCTAAATCCTAAACTCTCAAGCATCAGCCCGAGATCCTAAACTCTGAATCCTGACACCTAAGCCCTGAGCCGTAAATCCTAAANNTCCTAAACCCTAAACCCCAGCTGGCAGAGGTGTTCGCCAAGCCTTTAAACTTCACCTGGAGCCACACCGCGACTTCGTGATGCACTGCTGTTGCTGCTGTTGTTGCACGCCTTGCCCCTTGGCTGTTTTTTGGTTTTATAGGGGTTTACAGTTTGTGGCGTGTGCTACTGACACTGCAGGCTTGAGCTTATGGGCGCGAGTAGCAGGTTAACCAAGTGGAGAAACCTGAAGAATTGGGCATATAACTCATACTACCCGTTTATACCATAGCTTGCTTTGCCATCCTCGTGTCAGGTTCCCAAGTAATGGCCTGGTCATGTAGTAGAGGCTTTCCGAGATCCTTACCTTGTGGCATTGTCGCATGGGCATCTTCCAACGTAGTCATATGCATGACAGTCCAGATGCCTCTACGTAGTTAGACTGTTTGGTCTTCCTATGGTCGTAGCGGACGTTTGGCGCCTATACTGGATCCGGAGAGCATCGTCAAGAAGAAATCCTTTGTTATGTTATGAGGTTGTGCCCAGAAAGCATCTTCCACGTTTGGCTCGTGATCTAGTTGTGCGTTTCCTGAAGTCATTGCTGTCATCGGATTCTTTTCCATAAGGATCCTATTTGTTTTGGGGATCCTATTTGTTTCGGGGTGGCCAACAGGCCACTCTCTCTGCACAACTCCCATGTCGCAATGTTCTCAGCCGCCTCTAAAGCAACCAGATTCGCAGCAAAGACCCAGACGTCTTGTTATGCACACCGCATGCCACTTCCATGAGCCATAGTCTAAACT
>CAJNIZ010002491.1:4317-26011 GCA_905231905.1 Symbiodinium pilosum
TAAACCATAAAACCTAAACCCCAAACCCTAAACCCTAAACCCTAAATAGTAGTTTCCATTTTCTTTTTCATTATCCCTATATCATCCCTATATAACCCCTTTAAAGGGACCCATATATGTTGGGTGCTGTCATTCCTTCACCTCCAGTTCCTGTTGTGATCTTTCACAACTGCAATCCAACAGTTGGAAAAATCAGCTGTCCCCAAGGTACTTCCGGTTTTCATTGTGGTTTCCGTTATCTTTTTCGCTTGCTTCTCTACTTGTTGGCAGCTTTTGTCCGAACCCTACAACCTAAACGGTAGTCCCTTCTCTGTTCCAGGATTCCTATACGCCCTATGGAACCCTACATAACCCCGATAATGCTGGCAATCCTTCAGGCTTCCACATTAGGCCCCTGCGTACTACTGGTAATCATCCCGTAACCTTAGAGCAAACTCTAAGCGCTAAACCCTAAACCCTACGCCCTAAACCCTAAACCCTACGCCCTAAACCCTAAACCCTAAGCCCTAAACCATAAACCTTACCGTAGGCCCAGCAGCTGAGTCGGTCAAGGGAAGCACGGCCACCCGCTGAACGCCCTCTCAAAAGCTACGCCGCGCAATGTATGGTTTCGGGCTGTAAAGTTTAGGGTTTTTGGGTTTTGGGTTTTAGGGTCAACGTTTTAGGGTTTAGGGTTTTAGGGTTTAGGGTTATTAGGGTTTAGGGTATTAGGGTTTTAGGGTTATTAGGGTTTAGGGTATTGGGTTTAAAGTTTTAGGGTTTTAGGGTTTAGGGTTATATTAGGGTTTAGGTATTAGGGTTTAAGGTTTTAGGGCTTAGGCGTAGCGAGATATTGGAATGATGATGGTTAAATGGCAAACAAGATGGAACGTGGGAATGGGATCTGGGTTTATCAGGGTTCTGCCTGCGCGGGCCTTCATGAAGAGAGTAGGTTTCGAGGTCTACTATGCAACAACTGTATAAGGGCTCTAAAGGAATGATGGTACTGGTCGCTCAGGCTTCCACAGTCAGCTTTGGGCGTTTTGAGAAACATAAAAGCTGCAATAATCAAAGAATAGGTTGGGGCCTACAATTTTTGAGAATCGCACATAAGAGCTACAGTCAATAATAGGGGCTATACTAAGCTAGCAATGGGACCCTATGTCCACCCTTGATGGTCCCTTAGTTCACGGGTTCCCCTTCTACCCCCCCCCCCCCATACAAGCCGCCCTAGGTTCCCCGTAATTCTCCCAAAAAATCGTTAATCAAGGGAAACCCTAAACACCCTAAACCCTAAACCCTAAACACCTTAAACCCTAAACCCTAAACACCTTAAACCCTAAACCCTAAACCCTAAAACCCTAAACACTTAATAATTGCCAGTATCTCATGTAGCTACATGGACCTCTCAGGATCCTACCCTAAACCAGGGATAATTACCTACCCTACCCTAAGGGTCCAAGGACTCAAATAATAGGGCTTTAGAACCCAAATACCCATTAATATTATGGTATTTGGGCCCTAAAACCTTATTATTTGGGTCCTTGGACCCTTAAGGGTAAACTGGGGATCCAAATTGCCAAAGGTAGGTATGAGGTGTATAAGCCTCGGCATTTTTAGGCTGTAGGGTTCAGGGCTTCGGGTCTAGGATTCAGGGTTTAGGGTTTTAGGGTTTAGGGACCCAAATAGTTCAATGTAGGTAAGTTTTTTGGCTTCAGGGCCCGATGTAAGCATTAGTTGTATACTTGGATCCCTAGCCACATCATTTTGCCGCATTTTTCCGGCGATAGATCCTAAACCACAAGATACACCCCTGGCCAAAGACCCTTTTGTAACTAGGCTTCTTCTCTTTCTAGAGATCTTCAGAATGCCGTTTGCGCCTGGCTGGATAGGCTGCAGGGTAAGCTGAGGAAGACGTCGCCCTCCACGTCATACCTCGGCGTTTAAGGTTTATTCAACTGTAGTATTGGAGAATTGTGGGGCCTTTGGCCTATGATTTGGAATTTCATGAAGCCCTTCGTGCTGAGAGACTACTTTCCTGGACTCTACTGGGAGGTCCGTTTTACTGATAACCTGCTGCACTTATAATGCAATTTTCTTTACGGTAGTTGTAATTATGGGACCTCTACATGGGTGTTGAACATAAAAATCTAAATCTGTGTGTTTAAGCAAGTCTGTAAGGGTTAGGATTTTGGAGGTTGGGGCTTAGGGCTTAGCAGGTAGGGCTTCGGGTCAGTGATCTAGATTTGTCAGGCTCTTTTTGGGGCACATACTATAATCCCCTCCCCTAATGTTAACCCCCGCACAGCCCCCCAATATCAAATACTCCCATAATGTGGTATACTAAAACATATTCGGAATATCTAATAATAGGGGGGTGTGGGTGGTTCATATTAGGGGGAGGGGATTAGTGAGCATATCAGAAAGGCAAGCAAAATTCTGGCCAAGTGTGTTTAAGGGGTCTACGGTTTGGGGGTTTAGGGCTTCGAGGCCAGCAGATACCTCAGCATTTAGTTATAGCCAAAGACTCAGCCATATGAGCTATAGTCTAGACTAAATCAAAGGGTCATATAGGGGACTACTAAAGGGGTTATTAAGGAGTTCAGCCTATTATATGGCTGATATGCAAATTCAGATTTCCTTCCCCGGGTCTGGACCATCCTTCATCCGATACCCTCAGCAGTTGGGGGCAGTTTTCTAGGGTTGAGGGTTTTGACGACCGGGTCAGGCATTTGGATTCCAGTATCGAAGGAGACCATTCCACGCTTAAGGTTGGCGGTGTTGGGCTCAGGGCTTGGTCATCTCGCAAACACAAGGATACTATCACAATCCGCAAAGGAAAGAATGTAATGTGTAATCTCGCTGTCACTCTGTGTCAGCTCCCATAGACTGACAGTCCCTGAATTCATGCAAGTGGACCTAAACACGCTAAACCCTGGGAGTCTAATACCCGCGAGTTACGGAGCATTGCTAATTCAGTCATATTGGGCATCCGAATTCCAGCTCAGGTATAATCCGCTCCTCCTGATAATACCGCCTAACTCTGATAATGAACATTCCGAATACATTTCGATCAAAAATCATGCGGAATTTTCACTATCAGGAGGGTAAGGGGTTCGTGATTGGGGAAACACTGCTGGTTATTCTAAGCCTCTGCATAACTCCTCTTTCATGGTTCCCGCCCGAAAATGTGACGGACTTCCCTTAAAAACAGCAGCCTTTACGGGACTCGGGATGGTAGGGGCCTTGTCGGACTGCAGAAGGATTGTCTGGACCCCAAAAGTAGGTGGGGTTTAGGGTTTAGGGCTTAGGGCTTAGGAAACAATAGCCCCAAACCCCTAAAACAGCTCCAGAAAAGTGATTATTCTACATGCTTTTGGGGTTCAGGTAGGGTCCCAAACCCTTCGCCCTACACCCTGAGGCTTCTGGGTTTAAAGCAAATGTCTGAGAAGCGCCAAAGTCTTGTTTTGAGGTGGGGATGCCCATTGGAAAAATCAAAAGCTATAGCAGTCCGCATTCCAACCCCCCCCCAAGCAGGATTCATAATTTGGGTCTGGAGAAGTTGGAGAGCCCACCCCCAAAGCCACAAATCGCAAGCCTTAGACCGAAAAACTACATCCTAAACCCTCCCTTCACAACCCTGTGCCCTAAACAAGACATTCTTTAGTGCCCCGAGACTCCGAGTAAAAAGCCTACCATGGTTTAGGGCTTAGGGCTTAGGGTTTAGGGTTTAGGGTTTAGGGCTTAGGGGTTAGAGTTTAGGGTTTAGGGCTTAGGGTTTAGGGTTTAGGATCCAAGACACAGCCCGCGAACGCAAGTGGACACAGGAATGATCGTGCGGGTGTCATTCAGCACAGCCTGCTTGAAGCATTTAGGGTTTTCATAACGTCGGTGCCAAACATCCTGCATGACCCCAAGCGCGTTATACCTGGGAAGAAAGATCTAGTATACGAAGGCCATGCTGGTCTCACACAGTAGGGGCAGAAGACCCTAAATACGACCCAGACCCTAAACCTGTATCTGTTGAATTCCCAGGGTATAGCCAATGTACAGGGGTTGGTGGGCATCTTCCACACACACTCACTCTCTCTCTCTCTCCCTCTCTCTCTTACCGGTTCGGTTCCGCACCGGATCCGCGCATATGTCTATCTACCTAATATACAATTATGCAGATGTATAGGGATTATAAGGGAAGAACGCTGGCGATTCTTGAGGCGTCTACATTCGAGCTAGAAAGCCAGGGTTTAGCCTGCATCGCATAGCTGGGCCTTACTATACTTGAAGGTCCAAGGACCCGGACACAAACAGTAGGGCTTTAGGTTCCGTTACCATTCAGATTATAGCATTTGGGCGCAAAAACTACACTACTTGCGTCCTTGGACCCTTAGGGAGTGATGGGCGAAATACTGTTACTATATATATATATATTGATCAAGTTACGATCAAAAGGACGGAGAAATTGCGCGGCTTTGTCGTACAACAGAGCTTGACGTCTGTAAAGTCACGTGCAGTCTCTTTGGTTTTCCCATATACAAAAAGGTTCAGATTTGACCACCGAACACGATTCCTATACTTGGAGGCCCTAGGCAGTTACAACCTACTTAGTAGCTGTCCTAACAATCAAACTTTCTTCGCGTATTTGTAATTCTCTTGCGTCATAACCCTGAGGGTCCAAGGACCCAAATAATGGGGTTTTACGGCCCAAATACTACAATATAAATGATATTTGGGCCCTAGAACCCTATTATTTGGGTCCTTGGACCCTTAGGGTAACTACAGGAACTACGTAGGCTAGATGCACCTGCTTGTTACAGGTGCGTCAGCGAGAGCGGGTGAGCGGGTCTAGCCATCCCTACATACTCTGGTAGCATACTGCCGAAGGCAGAGATCTTGCAACACCTACAGTTGCCAAACTACAGAAGTTCTTAAGAACTACTTGGAGGTCCATTGTACTTGTCACCTACTTAGTAACTGTAGTTATAACCCAAATATAAGTTCCATAGCTACAGTTACCCTAGATATAATTGGGTTATAACTACAGTGACTAAGTAGGCGTTAAGTTATGAGTACCATGGACCTCCAAGTAGGGGACTGGGGGTGGTGCAAGATTTCTTCCATCAACCGTGGGTACCTGCCTTCGCTACCCCTTCCCCCATGAGCACTAAGAAGATTTTTCTTGAAGGTTCCTCCAGCTTTCCCTGGTTTAGGGCTTGAGTAACCCTAATCTGCAAACCCTAAGCCCTAAAGAGATGTGCTAATCGTAGACCCTATCCCTGAACCCTGTAAAGCAAGCCCGAAGCCCCAGTCGCCGTTGCCTTGCAAATGTAAGCGGTCGACATGCCAATCGCCCAATTGGTGTATCCTGGCGTCACTGACATGAGAGTTTAGGGTTTAGGGGTTTCAGACTCTGCTGGGTTTAGGCTGTGCAGTTGGACTGGTCCAGGGTGTTTAGGTAAGGGTTGGGCTTCGGTTTAGGGTTTGGGCGCTGAGATTTAGGGCTAGGATTTTGGGGTTAGGTCCTAGGTTTTCCGCAGCTCTGCCAAGGACATAGCCCAACAAGCCCACTTTAGGAAGTGCACCCCGAAGCCCAGATAAAACCCAAAAGCCGAAAAGGGCTTAGGTTGTAGACCGGGGCCTACCTGGGCCCCGGACTTGGGTAACATAACAGCCCCAAATCCCTAAAAACAGCCAAAAAGGCCATTGCCTAAAGCCCAAAAGTATGTAAAATAATAGCCCTAAACCCATAATAACAGCCATAAAGGCCATTATTTTCCAGGTATTTCACATACTTTTACAGGTAATTAGGGCTTTCAAACCCAAGGTCCTACCGTTGAAGCCTCCGAACAGGGTTTAGGGTTTAGGGTTCAGGGTTTAGGATTTAGGGTTTAGGGTTTAGGGTTCAGCAGACCTGGCCTACAAAAAACAAGGGGTTTCCCCCAAAAAATTGATCTCAAAGAGGTCACCCTCAGGAACCTGCGGGCGAACTTTGCAGACGTTAGGATTTAGGGTTAGTTAGGGTAGGCATGGGGCCCTAGAAGAATTGAGCTTGTATGGCAATATAAGGGCTGTAGAAGCATTAAGGGTAGTAACAATTGAAAATCGCTTTCAAACCTACACCCGTTAGGGGTTCGAGAAACAATACATTGTACCTTCCTAAGTGTCACCTCGAACCCGAATTCCCAGACCCAGAGCCCGAAACCTAAATAGGGCTTAGGGTTTAGGGGTTTAACAATCCTGCATGGCCTTGCTAGAGTATGATACCACAATTCGCAAGTTTTACGGTACTTAGGGCCATGCATTTTTTTTCGTATCCACCGTATTTCCCAAGACCGAAGGCCTAGCCCCAACCTAAATCCTAAACCCAAACCATAAGTCCTAAGGCAGAAGCCCCCAAATCTTACGTCTTGAGCCCTGAACTTTACCAAGCCCAACAGCCTACGAAAATCATCCTGAACCCCACGCCCAAATCCCGACCGCTACCTGTAACCCCAGTTACCTACAGCTTTATGCCTTATTCTTCTTAATTAAAGAGTACCTCCTACTCAACTTTAGAGAATTAAACTACAGATAAACCCTATAAAACCTAAACAACCAAAAATCACTAAAACCCCTTCAAACCATATAAACCCTTAAAACCCTATAAACCCTAAACCTCGCCTTTGAGAGTGATGATGTCATAGGCCGAGTTGACGACGGACTTGTGGATCTTATGCATTGTCTCGTTTGGCTCCTGCTTGGGCTGGGCTAGAGGCCTGGAGTTCAAAGATTTTTTCCCACGTCGACAATGAAACAAAAAGAGCTGGGGCCTACATGAACTGCAATTCGAAATATTTTCGAACCCTGACGCACTAAAACCCTAAACCCTATCTCCCTACACCCTAAATCCCTAAGCCCCTAAATCCGTAAACCCTAAATCCTGAATCCCTAAACCCTAAATCTCTAAACCGTAAATCCCTAAACCCTTAATTATTTTTTAAGGTTGCGTGAAATAATTGTCAAATTCCCAAGGTCTGAAGTTTCATGCCTTCCCGTATGAGCTACTGTCCCAATTTATCCATTTAGGGATTTAGGGTGCAAGGTTTCCTTAGGCTTCTAGGAATTTAGGGTTTAGCGTTTAGGGTATGGGAGTTTCCAACAATTAGGAGTCCCCTTTGGGGGGTCCCACATAGGGAAACCCGTAGGCATACAGGCAGCATGTCTTCAGATTTAACCAGACCTCAAAAACCGCAACCTCTACACTTGGGGGTTTCCTTTAGGGGTACTCCTAAACCCTAGCTTTTTTGGGTGATATATTAAGGTCCCCATATTTTGGGTCTAGCTCTAGAGCAGATCCCAACACTCCAAGCATTCATATCAAATCAGATTTTGGGTTTAGGACTTACAGAGCTCAACTCCCTAAAATCCTACTGATCTTACACATCCCATCGCCACCACCGCCTAGCATGAGACACTTCTGATAGGAACCAATCTAAATCCCTCAAAACCTTGAAATCCTAAATCTTGAATCCTCAAACATGAAGGCCGCAACCATAAACCTCAAACCTTAAACTCCCAGAACCCTGAACCCTCAACCGTAGACCCTGAACTTCGGAACCCTCAAATCTGAAACCCAACAACTGAAAACCCCAACAAACCTAAGCCCAAAAGACCCCAACACCTGAAAACACAAGTTAACCCGGCTTACTATTCCCTGAAGGTCCAAGGACCCAAATATTCGGCGGGCTTTAGGTCCCAAATACCATTCAGATTATAGTGTTTGGACCCCAAAGCCTGATTCTCTGAGTCTTTGGACCCTCAGGGATTCCTTATGCCAAAATCTTAAGCCCTAAATCCTAAATCCTAAGCACTAAACCCCTAAATCCTTGAACCCTAAACCTAGACCCCAATTTTAAATCCAAAGCCCTTGAACCCAGAAACCCTAAGCCCCAAACCCTTAAACCTTGAAACACTAAACCCCCAAACCTTCAACCCTAAACTTTCAACCCTAAATCCTAAATCCTAAGCCCTAAATTCTTAAACCCTAAATGCCGTACCCTAAACCCTAAACCCTAAATCCTGAACCCCAAACCCCAAACCGACAGCCCGAAACCGACAACTCCTCGCCGGGCTCCAGCAGGGGCAGGGCGCCCACGCGCACGGAGGACCAAACCTCAGCTCCCTGCTTAGGGTTTCAAGGTTTGGGGATTAGGAGCTTAGGGCTTAGGGTTTTAAGGTTAAAGAGTTTTAGGGTTTTAGTGGTTTAGGGGTTTTAGGGTTTTAAGGGTTTAGGGGTTAAGGGTTTAGGGTGAAGGGTTTAGGGTAAAGGGTTTAGGACTTACCTAGAGTAACCCAGACCCTCAAAAAACGATAAATATACCAGAAGGTCGGCAACAAGAACCATTTTTTATGTGTACATTGGTTACTCTACGTGAGGTTTAGGGTTGCGGGTTTGGAGTAAGGGTGTGTGCTGTAGGGTTTAGGGCTTAGGGTTCATTTTTAGTGCTTAGGGCTCAAGGTTTGAGGTGTGCATGTATGTACGGGCTAAAGGTATTGGGCTTAGGGCGACATACCGCATGGAATATTGTAGAATGACTTGAAAAAGAATATGAAATGACATGGAAACTGGAATGTATGTGTGGGTCCATATGGATTGTACGAAGCAACTAGCCTAAAACCGAAGCCCTGTTTAAGGTTTTCAGTTCTACTTGAGGCAACCTGTACAGCATATACGGAATAACGCTGCTCATCGTTCAGGCTCTAACCTCAAACGGTTAACGGCACCAGCTAATCCAGAAAACAACAAAAATTGCTGCCGACCCAACCGGAGTAGGGAATCAAGCATGAACAAGAACATGTGGTTTAGGGTGTACTTACTGGTTAATAATCCCTATCAAATCCCCATATGATACATTCCCTTATTCCCTACTAATCGGTTAGTAGGGAATACGGGAACACATAATGGGGATTATATTGGGACTATATTCCCTTATTCTCTACTTGACTAACGATTTCAAACCCGAAAATCTACACAATAAACCTTAAACCCTAATCCCCCAAACTCTATCCCTAAACCACTGCAAATGAGGAGCTGGGATGGAACTGTCGCCATGCTCGCCGATGATATATCCTTACTTGGAGGTTTTGGGGTTTAGGGCTTCGGGTTTAAGGGTCTAGGGGTTTAGGGCTTCGGGTTTAAGGGTCTAGGGTTTAGGGCTTCGGGTTTAAGGGTTTAGGGGTTTAGGGGTTTAGGGTTTAGGATTTAGGGCTTAGGGCACTTAAGACCTGCTTCCTGTAGGGCGGGTGCTACCCCCTGAAAACTCAACCCTCAACCTTGCACCCTAAGCCCCTAAACCCCAAAGAGATGGCGGAATCCTTGGACGATGTCTAGGACTTATGAGCTGCTTATTGTAGGGGGGGGGGCCCTAACCCCTAAACCTTGAACCCTAAAGCCTAAAGCCTAAACCCCGAGGCCTAAACCCTATACCCTGAAACCCTAAGCCCAAACCCTAGACCCCTAAACCCGTAATCCCTAAACCACCCTCAAAGAGCTGGCAGGGATCCATGGACGTTCTTGGGGTCCAAGTCCATGGACTGGGCTATCAGCGTCTGAAACCGCGAGGTGTCAAGGCATGTACCGGCTCCGAAGACCTGGTTAAGGGTTTAGGGTTTAGGGATTTAGGGATTTAAGGGTTTAGGGTTCAGGGTTTTAGGGTTTAGGGTTTAGGGGTTTAGGATTTGGGGTTTAGGGTTTAGGGTTTATAGGCATTTATAGGGTTCAAGTTTCAGGCTTTAGGGGTTCTTAGGGTTAAGGGTTGATTAGGGTTAAGGGTTTGGAGCTTAGGGTATCGCCGAAGACCTGGAAAAGTGCTAGGGATCCAGGGGACTTCGTAAGTAGGTTGTAGATGGGATGTAGGTGGGCTATCTCCAGTTTGGGGGCCTGAGATCCCTATTTACGAGTTTAAGAGGGCCGAAGGGTCCAAGGACCCAAAGATAAGGGCTTCAGGTCCCCCAAACTAGTCAGACTATAGTAGTTGGGCCGTAAAACCCTTCTTTTTCAGTCCCTGGGCCCTTTAGGGATTCCCTAAACCCTAAACCCTAAACCCAACTCACTAAGTGGGCTGAACCTTGACGCCCCCCCCCCCAACTAGGTGGGCATAGCACGCAACACGAAGGTTTAGCTAAAAGCCATAACCCTAAGGCGCAAAATTACCTGAAGACTTCATATTAGCTACTATCTAAACTCCTAGTATCCCCCTTAATAAGACCTATAGTAGTCCCCTATATAATTCCCTATATAACCCCTTTTAAGGAGTTTAGACTATGGCTCATATTATATGGCATATATGAAACTTGGGCTCGATATCCTTCAACCATGAGTCCTTAGAGCCTTAAGGTAAGACACGGCAGGAAATTCCTCCATGGTAACTTGGGTTTTTTGCTATATACCTCCCTTCCAGGTAGGGTCCAGGGCTTGAATGTCCTAGGAGCATGTGCGGTTTAGGGTTTAAGGTTCAAGGCTAAAAAAAAGGCGGTTTGGGAGCAGTGTAGGGCAGTCGTATGACAGCTCCTTCATCAGGATTTCACGGCTCCACATGTAGGGCTCAAGGCCTGCCGACGGCTCCACAATGTGGCTACAAGAATCTAAACCCCATATTTGAGTAGCGTTTTTTTGGTGGTTGAGAACCTAGTAAGATAATATTACTTATATAAAATACTATACCCCAAAGGGAGGATAGAATCTTACTCTATATGGGGTACCATAGTATCCCCAAATAAAATACTACTCATACTTGGGCTTTGGGGATCCATCGGGCGTGAGGGAATGCAAGCACATCACGGAAGGGCACTCGATCAGGGAGCCATAGTAAAACCCGTGTGTAAGAAAAAGAAAGCCAGTGCTTCTGACCAGAAACAAGGCTCGGAAAACTCCTGAACCCCCCTGTCTCGGACGGTAGCCTCCAAAACCTGTGTTCCCTCCAAATGCGCAAACGAGGGAAACTCTCAAAACGGTCCGTTGGTCTAGACCTTAACGAGGGCCCTTCCTGTTCACCCCTAGGCTGCCTAAGGGCCTAAACCCTAGGTTTAGGGTTTACGATTTAAGGTTTAGGGTTAAAGGTTTTGCGTTTAGGGTTTAGGATTGAGGGCTTAGGGAGACATTTGAAAATCAAACTCCTTGAGGCTGCGGCCTAGGTTGCTGTTAAGGAACTTAACTTAAGTTACCATACCCTTTCTAGGGACCCAAAATAGCCCAAAGTAGGTAACGGCTTGGGTTTTAGGGCTGAGAAGTCCACATAGCCTAAAGTAGGTAATATTTATAAACTTTAGGGCCCAAAGTAGGTATCATGTACAGACCTGGATCCTCAGGGAATGGATACGTCAGTCAGACATGTAGAATTGGCAGGGGTTTCGTTGCAATTGCAACTTAAGCTCCAAAACAACAGCCCAGTGGTCCAGCACGGCCGCCCCTAGACCCTAAACCCTATAAACCCTAGCTCCTAAATCCTAAACTTTAGCTCCTAAACCCTAAACCCTAAACCCCCTAAACCCCCTAAACCCCCCAAATACCCCATATGCTCGCCGCCTTGCCCTGCGGGAAATCTGGGCCTTCAGGGGAGGACATGGGAGTTTCTCAAAAAGGGGGGGGCCCTAGGGACCCCAAAGGGGTTTAGGGTTTAGGGTTTAGGGGGATTATAAGGGGATTATATAGGGCCCCCTTAAGGGATTATATAGGGGTTATATTGAGAAATCTCCACATGAAGGAATGGTACTTTGTGGGACCCGGGCTTACAGGTGGGTCACGTAACCTGCTTTGAAAAGCCTGCAAGAAGGTCATACTGTTCATGGAGGAAATCTTGCACCATCTTGGTCCCTAAGGTCCTAGGAATTACAATAGTTTAGGGCCCCTAGGTGGTGCAAGATTTCATCCATCAACCCTAAACCCTAAACCCCTAAACCCCTAGGCTCAATGAGAAGGTAATCTCTGCGAGTAGCAGCTTCAGGATTCAGGTCCAGCAGTGTAGGGATTTGAATTTGTGTGCCTGTTAAGCTTTATAAGCTTCATCAAAGAAATTACAGCCTGATTGGCTAGTAGGAATGGGGTTTAGGGTTCAGGTTTAGGATCTAGAGGTATAAGCATGCTGTATAGCCCGCAAAACTCTAGGAAATTGGGACACACACATCCTAAACTCTAGACCATAAACGCAAACACATGCCCTACATCCTAAATCAACGAACCCACAACCCTCAGCCTGAAACCCTAAAGCCTGAGCCCAAGACACAAAATCAAGGCCCCTAAACTGGGTTTAGGCTTCTGGGGCTTTAGGGCTTAGCTTAGGGTTGAGGGTTTCTGGGTTTAGAGTTTTAGGGTGCCAAATCCACCATCATGAGAATTTCCTGGCTCAAGACAAAAGCACTTGCCTCCCAATATATGGTAGTTGTTCAAAATACCCGTCCCCACAATGGCCATAATGTAGGTTCCCTGTTTGGTTAGGATCCCCTTTTAGGGAAGTGTATTCCCAATGGTCCCTCCTTTACACGGACCTTTAGAACAACCCCCATATGCGTTCTGGATGGTCAACCCTTAATATGAATACTACCAGAAGACAGGAACAAGCAGTGGTCCCCCCCAGAGCCCCGTTCAGGGTTTTGGATTGTAACAATTCGGGTTTAGGGATGGGACTCCCAAGGAGGAAACTTTACACTAAAACAATACCTAGATGAGCCAGAGTTCAATACTTCCCAAATGATTTATGGACATGGGTTCCTACTAGGCATATATTGGACATCATATTGCCACTGCCAATGGGACCCCATGTCCACTCTTGATGGTCCCTTGGTATGCCTAGTACTGACAGTAGCTCATATAGGGTATGCAGAACTTGCATGCACTGAGCCTGCCAGCTTGGCAGCAATGGCAGTCATGATGTCACACGGATTGCTGACAATTAGGATGGTGGCGTTCCTTGGAATCGGGAAGGGAAATCGGGGAAGCTGGAGAGATGTCAGGTTGTCAACGGTATGGTTTTTAGGGTTTAGGGTGGTTCTATTTTGGGTCCGTGATATGACACGACCCCTAGCATTATGTCGTGAAAAGCCCATTATTTTGACAACTTTCAGGATCCGTTCTAGCATCGTGCAGAGACTCGACTCTTAGTCAAGAAAATGATGAAGCAATCGTGAGATCACCCCCCAACCTCGACAAAGTCCATGCCCCCATCCCTTACCCCTAAACTCTAAGCCCTATATCCTTCTACCCTAAACCCGAAACCCTCAAGCCTAAACCCTGGGTACTGCCCCCCCCCCGTAACAGTCTNNTATTTATAACCATACTATAATTATTATTCAACTGTTACCCTAAACCCTAAACCCTAAACCCCCCTGTCTTCAGCAGCTCCCAATTCACTCCCGAGCTTCGGGGAGTACTTCAGCACTTCCGGCATGATCTTCCTGGGACGGTTGCGGGTTCAGGGTTGAGGGTTTATGGGGCTTATTGGGACCCTCAAAGGGGTACCCCTAATTTTGGGAAAGCCCCAAATGGGTATGTCGGATCAAATTAACCACCTCTGCCTGGTATTCAACATCCGCCTACCCTTTGTGCTACCCAGACTCTGAAGGTATGTAGAAGGACGGCCGTGTTGGATGTTTGGTGAATTATCGGACCATTGTTCCAAGAAAACGTTCCCTATAAGATCCAACGCTAAAATGTCAGTGCCTAAACTTAACCCTCATCCCAATGCCCTACTAAGCCCGAAGCCCAACAAGCCCTACATATCCCGATGGCCCCCTGAAAGGAACACCGGCGGCACCACTTTTGTGGCCGGTGTAAACCTTAAACACAAACGCCAAACTTCCAGCCCCAAACCCCAGACCCTAGGTGTAGGGCGTAGGCCTTAGGGTTCCGAAACCTGAAGCCCTTGGCCGGGAACCCTTGAACCGCGTGGCATCCTTTCACCCTACGTCCTAAACCCCAAACATCCAAAACGCAAAGCACGGAAGCTTAATCCCTGAACCCTAGACTAGACCCCTAAATCATAAACCCCTAATCCCTAAATCCCTGTGCCCTTAAACGCCCAGCGGCTTCATGATGTTCGTGTTGCGGTCCACTAGACTCAGGCGCGACTCACCCGGCTGCTGAGCGACCCCGGCAGTGATAACCACCATGTCCTGTGTGGTCTATTGGAGTTTAGGGCTTAGGTTTAGAGTCCAGGGTTTAGAGCTCAGGGTTTAGCGTTTAGGGATGGGGTTTAAGTGATTTAGGTTTTAGGGCTCTGGGCTTTAGGGATTTAGCGTTTAGGTTTTAGGGATTTAGGGTGTAGAGATTTAGGGTTTAGGGTACCCTAAGCCCTAAACCGCATACTCCACAATTCAGGATCTAGTCTTCAGGGGTTGAGTTCCCATAGCAGCATTTGCACAATTACGGGCCTTACCTGAACCCCAACAGCATGTAAAATAATTGCCTTTTGGGCTATATTTATAAGTTTTGGGCTATTACTTTACCTACATTTGGGGTTCAGGTAGCGTTTAGAGTGACGATAATCTTACTCGCTAATCGTAGCGACAGTGCATCCATTGACTGCTAGCCACTTGGTTTTTGGATGCAAGACGACGAAGATGAAACATGAATCGATAGTACGGTTGATACGACATAACGCTTGCATGTTACTATAACGTCGTGATCCCCAGGGTATGAAGTACTTAGTCCTGCACGATCGTGAATATCAGGCGTAGTATTTCACAAAATTGAACCCCTCCTCCCAGTACACACCAACATCAAGACACTTTTCATGAGGGGTCCTTACAAAAGGCGCGCCAAAAACGATGAGCACCCATGTGCTTGAAATTTGCCGGTATTCTGGCGTGGCAAAGCCTTAAGTGCCAAATCCTGGTCCTTGCAAACCCAGCTGTATACACCCCCCTAAACCCTGAACCCTAAGCCCTCAACCCTGTCGTCCTGTGTGAGCACTTTGCTCCAAAGCCCAACGCTCGACACGGTCGAACTCTGAAACGTAAACCCTAAACCCGAAATCCTGAACCTCAAACCCCAAATCCTAAACCATACCTGAGGCCCAAAAGTATGTAAAAGAATTGAAGATTTTGGGCCATTATTTTACCTACTTTTGGGACCCAGGTAATTCCTAAACCCTGAACCCCGAACCCCGGTCAGAATTCTCGCTGACTTCGTACGTGTCAGATGCCAAGATGGTTGTGTGCCTTGGGAGAAACGTTTAGGGTTTAGGGTTTAGACCCGAAACCCTAAACCCTAAACCCTTTGAAACACCCTCCTAGGTTACACAGAGCCCAATGAAGCCAGATGTCCTGTTTAAGCATCCAGCAATCATATTTGGCAGGGACCCCTGCACAGTTGAACCCAAAATCCAAGCCCAGAGGAACGGCCGGGTTTAGGGTTTAGGGTTTAGATCCCAAGCGGCCTACTGGTCTAGAGTGGGTCTTGGGGAATATCAGGCAATGGGATCGTGGTGACATACAGATTATATGCAAATGACCTTGGCAATTATTCACCTACTGGGGGCTACCAGGGAATCAGAGAATCTTATAAAGATTATGCTCTTCCTTTTCTCTTAAAACCCTAAAGCCCTAAACCTGAGAACCCTACAGCCCAGAACCTACCTGGACCCCAAAAGTATGTAAAATAATGGCCTTTATGGCTGTTATTATGGGTTTAGGGCTATTATTTTACATACTTTTGGGGTCTAGGTAAACCTTAAACCCTAAACCCTAAACCCTCAACCCCGAACTGCGCAGGTGCTGGTGGAAGGCGCTTCCCTGTTGAAAGTCCTCAGAGATGCCAGAACTTTAGATCGGAGCTAGGGTTTAGGGTTTAGGGTTTTAGGGTTAGGGTTTAGGGTTTAGGGTTTAGGGTTTAGGGTTTAGGATTTAGGGTTGGGGTTTAGGACTTAGGGTTCACAGGATTCATGATTTAGGGTTCAGGGTTTAGGGTTAGGGGGTTTGGGGTTTTGGGCTGACCCTAAACCCTAAACCCCAAATCCTAAACCCTGAACCCAAAACCCTGAAGGAGTTACCAGGGGCCACCTCTGGGTCCCTTTAACAGGCTTATGGCGGAGACACGGGGTTTAGGGTTAAGTGTCTACTTTGTGGGAGCCTTGGTTTATCTAGAAAGATAGGTATTCAAATAGGAATGGTAGACTGAGTACTAGGAAAATTAACAAGAATGATGAGAATAGGGTTGAGGGTTTGGGGTGTAGTACTGCTACTACAAATTACATTAATACTATGTACTACTGCGGCATATGAAGAACCCTAAATCCACAACAGTACCTAAGCCCCCTACGTAACAAAAAAAGAAAATCAAAGCCTAGCCCCGGCCAAAAGGTCATTTACATACTTTTGGGGTTTGGGTGGCAATCATACTAGTAGAAGCAATAACAACAATTGCAATCATGCTGATAATGACAACACGTGGGTCATATGAGCCATATAGGCTAAACTTCTAGTATCCCCCTTGATAGTCGTCCCTTACATAATCCTCTACATAACTACCTTTAAGGAGTTTAGACCTCAAACCCTAAACCTTAAATCCTAAACCCCGAACCCTAAAACCTATATGATCCCCTATATAAAGCCCCCATTAAGGGCTTAGATAACTAAACCCTAAACCCAAAGCCCTACACCCTAACCCCTATGGCTCCTATCCCGGGCGGCCTTCGCTTCACCCTCGAGCTTCTTTGCGGCGATGTCAATCAGGGCGATTGTGCCGCAAATGTCCTTTTCCAGGGTCTACCTCAACCCCAGGTTTTTTGGTTTAGGGTTTGGGATGTCCTACTTTTTTGGTGGTATTCCCTACAATTTTAACCCCAACATATGTAACATACTGGCCTCTTGGGCAATTTTTAGGGTTGTTGGGCTATTATTTCACCTACTCTTGGGGTTTAGGTAGCTGGACCCTGAATGTCCTACCTTCTTTGGTGGTATACTCTACAACTTTATAGGACACAACCCCAAAAAGGAAGGACATCCAGGGTCCAGGTAGGGGTTTTAGGGCTTAGGGTCTGGGGTTTAGGGCTGAGGAAGGTGCGAGGAATCTATACGTAGCTACACCCCGAATATATCTAAGGTAACTGTAGTTCAGGATTTGGGGTTTTGGGGCTTTAGGATGTTCGGGCTAAACACAAAACCCCCACAAAGGGGATTCATTAGGGGTTTCTAGGACTCTCAGGATTCGTGGGCTTTTGGGTGTGTAGGAGCTCTCTGGCTTTTTGATGGTGAAGAAGGTATGGTCTACTTGGGGTTTAGGGGTTTGGGGTTTTGCGGTTTAGGGGGTTAGGGTTTAGGGTTCCATACTTACGCCTTGGCGAGGTCCGGGGTATTTTAACGCATAAAGGGAGAAAACTGGATAAGCCAATTATATCTTGGGGCGCCTCTAGGGCAAGTGCCTCATGGAAGCTCAAAGTCTGGGGCTTCCAGCTCAATGCTTTTCTGTATGCGATTACTTACCGTAAAGGGGATACAGGGATCATACAGGGTTTAGGATTTGGGGGTTATACAGGGGTTATATAGCGGCTATCTAGGGATATAGGGTTTAGGAGGTGGGGAAGTGTGGTATTGTGGAATACTAGAGTCGTGCAGTGTTTATAGTATCAACAGTAGGGTGAATATGTACCTACATGAGCTAGAGTCTCAATTCCTTAAAAGGCAGTTATAGAAGGAATTCTGTAGGGACTATCATAGGGGTTGTTAAGCGGGATACTAGGTGTTTAGACCATGGCATATACTTCCTATGCAACCCCATAAAACCTATTCTCTTGTTACCTTCTACTTGGAGGGTCAGGGGGACTTAGTAAGTAGGTTTATAACCCCTATCACCCATATAGTAACCCTAGTTATCCCCATTATTAACCCACTTACTGAGTCCCCCTGACCCTAAACCCTAAACCCCAAACCCTAAACCCTAAATACTTTAGTAGCTTCCATTTTCTTTTCCATTATTACTAAGGCTCCCAAGTAACCTCCAGTAAGCCAACGGAGGCCTGGGATTGTAACATTTCACGGGATGAAATGCTACGAAGCAGGGCGGCGCTACGCAACACAAAGGGCTTGGCTTTTAGGAACCTTCGGGATGGGCGTATACTGGAGTTTCTCTAAAGTGCTACTTCGCCAGTGAAGTACAGCCGATGGCTGGCGATGGTGAGCTTGGTCACCAGCTCCTCCATGCAAGGCCAGGGTGGCCCGGCCCGCATGTTTTTTGGTCATGCTGCACATTTGTGTCGTGAGTGTTGGGCTGGAAAAGTGCCGCCTAGTGCGCCCAATCCTGGGAAGGTCCGGCCGCCTGTAAACAATCCATCATATCCAGTAATCTTGCCATTCAGCGCTTTCTTCCCCTGCAGCTTGAACATGTTCAAGATGCTGCTTAGCCTTACGATGGCTTCAACACAGACCACTATGTGTTGATCTCTCAGGCACAGCAGTATGACGTGGTTTGTTTTTGCCGTGTGCTGCCTGAATGGATACTAGCTATGCTTTGGTTCATCACAAAGGACTGAAAGGTCTACGGCGTTTATTGGATTGCACGTGCAGTTTGCTTGTATTGCATGTTGATAGATGGAATAGACTTGGTCCATGCCAAAAACGGACCCGCGCTATAATGATACAAGTCTGGAACATTTTCCCATACCCTGAAGCTCCATGTAGGTACTATTTATAGGTTTAAGGCCCAATGTAGGCATTATTGATAGAGTTAGAGCCCCAGGGATATGGGGATCACAGCTAGGGATTCGGCTTTAGAACTTTAAGTTAAGGATTAAACCCCAAACCCTAAACCATAAAACCCAAACCCACACAACTCTGAGACGGGCAGAACCGCTCTGTATCCTCGCATCCACGAGCCCATTACGCATGAAAACCCCCCAAACGATTGGGAAACCATACCGTGAGGCTCAACATAATCCATGCGCTCTTGGGGGCTGTTCCCGAGGTTCTTCTAAAGAAGGGATCTTTGGAAATGCACTTCTTTAAATGGGGATTCTTTACCAAACAGGGAACCTACATTCTGGCCATGTTGGGACAGGTATATACCAAAAGTCTTAACTCCTAGCATCCCCCTTAAAAGCCCCTAATACTCCTCTATATAATCCCCTATACAGCCCCCTTTAAGGAGTGTAGACTATAGCGCATATGCTACACCAGTTGCGAGAATTTTTCGCAGTGTCTGTGTACAAGGATGGCTTTTTGTCTAAACTAGTCCACTTGCAATCCCACCTGGAACTAGCGGCGGCGTAATGCTGCGCCAAGGGAAGTGGGCCACCAAAGGTGCCAAAGTAAGCGCTGGAACAATAGGGGTACCCTTTTTCCTAATGCTCAGCTCTAATAAGGAGACCTCAAAATAAACAGGGAAAAGGGTGTTCACAGCTGGGGTACCTAGCTGAATACATGAAGTATTCAAAGGACTTCGATGATTATAAGGATCCACTCCTCCAACCTCTCTGCAACACGCGATTTAGGGCTATAGGGCTTCTTCAACGGACAAACTCCGAATATGCCGCCGGTTCATCTCAATTCTCTCATATTCTGTTTGTTTCCAAAAAAAACATTGGCTCTGTAAACCTGAAGACAACCTGAGCCCCACATCCATCCCTTTAAGCTTAGCACGGGCGAGTGAGATCAATCCTGGTTGAGGATGGCAACCACGCAGCCCAAACCAACTTGACCCATGCCCACGATGGTAACCTAGCAGCGGCGGTAGTGGTGGTTCAGTATCTGCTGGGGGGCAAGGTTGCGCGCAGGCTTTAGGAGAACACTTCATAGCAAGTAAGAGTGCATGGCAAGAGCTTCCAAAGACTTGAGGGCTTCCGCGCTAGAACCTCAAGGACTTGTCTTGGCGGCGTCTATTTGATTTGAATGGATACAGTCCCCCTTAAGTAGATGCAAGATGGATTTGAGTATAGCATATTAAGATCCCCATATAACCCATATTCCATCTACAAGCGGGACCATAGATGGAGCAACGTAAAAATATCAGTTTTGGGTGTTGCTTCTGCCCAGGCAGCAGAGGAGGCATGCTGGGCTCAGGAAGTGTCAGACACCCCACCCTAAGGGTCCAAGGACCCGAATCATAGGGTCCCTTTAAAGGGGTTATGGGAGGATACCCAGGGATATATGGGGACTATGTAAGGGTCCAAGGACCCGGGGCTTTAGGGTCCAAACACCATTACTGTTGTAGTGTTTGGGCCCTCAAATTAGGGCTATAGACAGCTCACAATTACGTTGACTGGGCTAGCGTTCAAGGAGTGGCGCTTGGGGTGTATGGCGCAAGTGCTCCGGTCATTTAGGGAGTTGGAGCTTCGGTTATGGATGATGCATGGCATAGCTCTTGCCTAGCACATTGCGTCCCCCCCAGGCATATAACAAGCTGCCCATGAATACTGGGCAAACAGTACCTTGAGGGGCCAAGTACCCAAATGTCAGGGTTCTAGGCCCCAAATACTATAACAGTAATGGTGTTTGGACCCTGAAACCCTATTATTCGGGTCGTTGGACCCTTACATAGTCCCCATATATCCCTATGTATCCTCCCATGATTCGGGTCCTTGGACCCTTAGGGTGGAGCCTGAACGTTTTTTTCGCATCTAAACTCCCACAATTCGCATACAACAGGTGTGAAGCCTACGATCTGAACAGCAACCCTGAGTCTGAAAAGTTTGGTGTGTCACCTCAAAACTAACGGCGTAGGGTTGAGGGTTTAGGGTTTAGGGTTGAGGGTTCAGGGCTTAGGGTTCAGGGTTTAGGGCTTCAGCGTCTCCAGTTTAGACCAATATCTCTACACAAATCTTCCACCCCGTTTAGTTGGATCACTGTCATACCGATCCGCTTCCACACGGTGACAGTCCCCCTCTCGCGACCTGTAAGAAGCCTCACACTGACCAAAATTACAATTTCGAAAAAAACATAAGCCCTAAACCCTAACCCCTAAACCCTACATATGCGTACTGGGTCACATGTAGCCTAAAACTGAGCTCTGACTGATGTCATTCCCCTTTGCAGTAGCAGTTCCCGCGCAGCGACTTAAGAGTTTTCATAACACCTTGGGAAAACCCCGCTGAACCCGAAACCCTGAACGCTGAAACCCCAAATCCCCCAAACCCCAAGCCCCAGACCCTAAACCCTAAACCCATAATGTTACCCCTAAACCCTAAGCCCTAAACCCATAATATTACCACCCTAAACCTAAACCCTCAAACCTTTAAGCCTTGGAGATTCAGCCTCGGCATGAGGGGCTCTTAGCTGAAGCGCCCCCCCAAAGCCCCGAACCCTTAGCCCTGACACATTTGAGGGTTTAGGGTTTAGAGACTTAGGGTTTAAGGTTTCCCAAAATTAGGGGTACCTTTTTGGGGTCCCCATAATAAGGTCTATAATATATTGGGGTCTATATTGGGTCCCCCTATTTATGGAAACTACCATTTAGGGTTTAGGGTTTAAGGTCAAGGCCGTGCCTAGAGTTGCGGCTTAGTACCCCCTATTTTGGCATTACTTACCCTTTTATTTAGGTTTTAGACAAAAACCCTAGACCAAAAACCCTAAACCCAAAGCCCAGCCTTCTTGCTGCTGTGATTGCCCAGCGGGGTCTCTTGGGCTGGCTTCTGCGGCAGCTTGGCATCGTAAGGAATGGTGTTCCTGGGCTGAGGGTTGAGGGGTGCACATAATCCAAAATAATCAAAGTAGTACCCCTAGCATGTACCCTTGAAGATTCTCAGGTACTCCAGTG
>CAJNIZ010002492.1:11378-23680 GCA_905231905.1 Symbiodinium pilosum
AAATTTGGGTACCCAAAGTACTGGTAAGCTGAAATGGGTTGTAGGGTGTAGGGTTTAGGGACTGGGGTTTAGGGTTTAGGGGATCTACCGTAGAGAGTTCCATGAGTATAGGCTCAGGGCCGAGAGGTTGGGTATTTAGATGTATTCAGGTGGTTTTTGGTTTAGGGTTTAGGGTTTAGGGTTTAAGGGTTTAGGGGTTTAGGGTTTAGGATTTCGGATTTAGGGTTCAGGGTGGGTACTGCCCCCACCCAGTAACAGTTTATATTAGGGGTCCTATTGAGGGCTATACATAGCCATAGTATAATGATTATCCAACTGTTACTGAGGGGGGGGGCAGTACCCAATATTCAGATGTATTTAGGTGGTTAAGGGGCTATAAACTTAGAGTTGGGAGCTTGGGGATAAGGATTTATGGCGGGTGCAAAGTATATAGTGTTCAGGACTGGAAATTTTGGATTTAGAGTTGAGAGTTTAGGGATGTAGGGTCGGTACAGAGTGTATAGTGTTCAGGAGAGGAGATTTGGGCAGGTGTTGGACGAGTTTGCGTTTCATTTGTGTGTACCTTTGCTTTACAGTCTAGGGTTCAGGGCTGAGGGTGATAAGGATTTCGGGGTTGAGGATCTATGGGATTTAGCGATTGAGGTATTGTGCGTAAAGGTCCCTCCTTGGATGGTTGTATATACATATATATATATACGCATTATCTACATATACCTGCACAGTAAGATTATTGATAAAAGGGTGGCACGCAACCCCACAAATTAGGACGCTATATATATATATATTAGATGGAGCAATTAAACCTTTTGTTGTGTGTACGCCGTATGCTACTAGAGACCCAGAAAGAAACCGCAAGTTTATATATTTTTGGTGCTTGTGAGGGGGCGGGGGGGCTTTGCTCTAAATTCCAATCTTGGCGATCCCTAAACCCTAAACCCGACAAAACCCCCATATACCCCTTTAAAGCCTAGGCCTCAAGTTTTACAGGTTCGGGCTTGATCTGAAAAACGTGGAACCTTGCGGATAGCGGTATACAAAAGCTGGATCGCTGTTGCGGAACTTGAATTAAGCTGCCAGACTGGGTATGTATATTATATGTGTATTTATCTATTTACATATATATATTTATTTATTTATTTATATCTGTAGCAAGTAGGTTATCAGAGTGGGTATGTATGTATATATATATATGCATAGCAAGTAATCTGGTTTCATCTCTGTATTAGTATAGCCCTACAGAAGTAATGAACATATCATTTTCATTGTAGGTCTACGGAGACTACAGGCTAAGGCAGGCTCAGTGCGGCATGTTTAGCAGGTCTTGGGGCTTAGGACCCCCAATACAGATCCCAAAATACTATAATCCGAATCCGAACTATTGGGACCTCCCGAAAAGGTACCCCTGTTTTTGGGAAATATTTCTGTATAACTCTATACTCTCTATATAGCCCCTTTGAAGGTACCCTAGTTCTGGGTAACCTCCATATACGTCCCCCCATATATACTTACAGTTAGTAAGCCCAGGACTTCAGGCATCAAAGCAGGTATATGAACTATAGTCTAGACTCCTCAAAGGGGGTTATATAAGGAATATAGGGAATTATATGAGGTTCAGAGTTTAGGGTCTCAACTCCTTGAAGAGGGTTATATAGGAGATTCCGTAGAGGATTATTTTTCGGGATATTCAGGGGGATACTAGGATTTAAGACTATAGCTCACATCCCACAAACCCTAAACCCCAAATCCCTACGACTATAGCTCACATGGCCCGCCTGAATCCCGAACAAAGCGCTGTTGCCCAGGCGGGCTTTGGGCCAAGGTTCATGCATCCGCCGGGCTCTCAGAGGTCCGTCTCCGCCGTCTTTAGGGTTTAGGGTTTAGGGTACTTACTAGCCTTCCTACATATACTTGGGCTCTTGCCATCTTGGGTAATGGTGATAGAATCAGCAACCATGTCAACCAACATGCCCGTACTGATGCTTGCTACTCTTTGCAAAGTTTCAGTCTGGACTTTTCACACCTCTGGTGCTCAATATCGAAAGTTTGGGTTTTGAAGGAGCCTGAGCCTCAGGAAAGCGCTCGAGACCCAAAACTACCTGCATCTCCAGACACAGCGTTTGCATATCGACTCAGCATTTTTCCAGTGCGTAGCTTCCCTAAGTTTTCCATCACATAATCCCTAGACGCTCCTATTGTAAACCCAGCTTCCATGTGACCTCCATTTGTCTTTTCCATTTGTGTTTCTATTGTTGCGGGTTAACAACCCTAAACCCTACCCCCTATATTCCTACATGGTCCCTAAACCCTAAACCCCACATCCTGTGCCCCGTTTTGGTCCCTAGACCCTGAACCCTACTTGTGAGTTTGTTGGTTGGACTCCATGCCCTGAAGGTCAGAATATTATTCAGGGACATAAGGCGGGTTTCCCGGTACCCTTTTTGGGGGTTCCTTATTGAGGTCATATAGGGGTACCCTAGTTTTTGCAAGCTACGACGTCAGCCTGATGTCAGAAGGCTATCGCTTGCTATCCTTGCTTTGCCATCGGTATGGAAGTTGTGCTGCGTGTGATGACTGCTATTCGCGCTGCTCTCCTGCAGCACTAGATTCACTAGAGTCTCCTAACCACCCCCTCACTAAGCTTGAAAGACAGCCCCCACCCTACAACAGCCCCCGAACATCCCAACTATTGAAGCAGTATGCCCTTGATAAGGGTCTTGTTTATGACTGTTGCAGGGTGGGACCCAAATTCTCATCCTCACATTACTTACAACATGTCTGAACCACAAGCAAAAAAAGAGTGACAGTGCAGTGCTATAGCAACAGGCAATGGCAATCCCAAACTCCAAACCTCTGCACCTAAGGCTGCAGGGAAATCTTGGATCAACTTTTAAGTTGTAGGCTTCAGGCAATAATACACTGGGAACTACCTCGTTATTGGGGGTCCTTGCCTCCATGGAAGACTATACAGGAGTCTCAGGAGTAACAATATGATATCAATCCGAAGTTATGCAAGATTTCCTTCTTTTGGAAAATCCTCAACCCGCCTTCCACCTTAGGTCGAATGTTCCCGATGTCATCTTGGGATTGGTTGCGGCCGCAGCCAGTCAGCAGTCACTTCCCCCAAACTAGCGTGGAACTCCCTTCCATACGTTTTATGGTTCAGGATTTCAAAAAACTGCAAAGGGATTGTGGATTGCCAATAGAGCTTGGAGGCCCCAATTCCTTCCTATATCGATTATTGTACTGTCTGCAAAAGGATTGGTTAGTTATGGGGTTCCATGTTGGGGTGGGGGCGGCTGCAAACCCTGTCATTCGTCAGTCGTCAACGTGGGTATTTCCAGAAGCTCTCCATCCACACTCTCTAGAGCCTGAAGACCTAAACCCTGAACCTTCCCAATACACCCACAGCTCGTGCATCCTGGCTAAAACCACGCAAAGCGACCCCGCCTATCTGGACCCCCCAAACTTGTGCAAAAACTAACCTTAAACCCTAACCCCAAACCCAAAACAACTGGGCAGCCCAAAGACTAACGGCCTAATTTCTTGATCAGATTTTGGTTTTAGGCTTTGAGGTTTAGGGGTTGAAGGTTTAGGGTTCAGGGGTTTAAGGTTTACAGGTTCGGGGTTTAGGGCTTAAGGGGTTTAGGGTAATTCCCTGATAGCTAAACAGGCACAAAGGGTAGGCGCTTATGGACTTCAATTCCACCACGCCAACAAACGCCCCCCCCACCCCCAAAATCAACATAGCTGTTCCCCATACTATATTGGCATTATATTTGGAGTGGTGTTTGCTTGTGGGGGTTTGGGGGGAGACAGTTCTTAGGGGAAGAGTAGACGGTGTGGTGAAATGGCTCGCAATATCCGCCTCACGAAGTGCTTCTGCTTGGATGCCGCCCACACCCTATAGAAATCCAGCCAATATTGTAATTCTAGCCACTTCGTACTTTTACTCGTGGTCCTGCATTTGACTGTTCTGGGATTGGGGCGCCATCCTGCTTGAAATCCTACACCGAAACCAAGCCCTAGAATTCCTCCCTCCCCCTAGAATTCCTCTCGTCCTTCAACCCGATATGACCCCTGGACTGAAGTTTTGCAGTACATTCCATTAAGGTCTCCCTTAAACCGCATCCCCCTGTAGGTCCCACCAACCTAACTTGAGTCTCTAGCTCATATGACCCCATAGAACCCTAAACCCTGAACCCTAAATATCATCCTTCCCTAATAACCCTAAACCCTATATGACCCCATAGATCGTAGGTACCGCAGTATACCCCAGTAGTAATTACCTCTTTTCCCTTTTGATTTGGGGGTCTCCATATTAAAGCTGAATGTTAGGAAAAAGGGTACCCTTATTATTAAGGGGTTGCTGGGGAACCTAGGAACCCCTCCTGCTGCCAGGAAAATACATGGAGATCGGCTTGGCATATTGTGGGCACCTCGAATGAGGCCTGTAGACCTATGCGAGGTATTGGCTCAGGGTATTACAGGGCTCAACGGGGTGTAACGTTTTAGGGTTTGGGGCCCAGGGTTTTAGGGTTTAGGGTTAAGGGGTATAATACTGGAGAATCAAATGTAAAAGTTGCAAAGTAGGATGGAAACTACTATAAGTTTGTGGGCTTGGGGTTTGTGTGTTTTGTGGGGTTTGGGCAATAGGCGACGTAAGATTTGGGGATTCCCCTGAACCCTAAATCCTAAACCATAAAACCCTAAACCCTCAACACTAAAAGTTTGGAGAGGGTTGCAGGGTACACAGCTTAGGATTCAGGTGCAGGCGTTAGGTCAATCCCCCCTATAGTAAGAGCCCTTAGGAGGACCCTTCCCACCCTGTAATAGTGACTATAAGGAATATTAAGGACTATATTAGGATCCTCTTATACTCCTATAACACGCTTTACCTGGTCTCAACCCTATGTATATACCCCTGCATACCCAATACCCTCTATATATATCCTTTGAAGTGGGGGATTGACCCAAGGCAGAGGGCTTTTGGGCCCGGATGGTTGGCAGCCTGATGAAGGGGTGTGCCCACAAGTCAGTTTTGACTGCAGCTCGGTGGGTTTAGGATTTAGCTTAGGTGGACCCCCCACCCAGTAATAGTGACCATAAGGGATTACCGTAATTATATTACGGTCCTCTTATAGTCCTATTATGCCACATTACAGGGTGAGGGGTCCTCCTAAGGTTTAGGATTTAAGGCCCTTAGGATAACAATTGACGCGATGGGTACTGGGAGGTGTAATAGCCCTCAAGAAGAACGAACGCCTTAGGGACAGTGAACATGAAGGGGAATGACCCTATATGTGTGTGTTTAATCCCCTCCGCTCAAGAACAAATGCCCACCCCTCATAATGGTAAGTGTGCCTCATATTGTACCACTACCTACTGGGTGGAGCATTTGTTCTGCAGCTGAGTGGATTTAGGAGGGTTTTGGATTCGAGGAGGGGTTTAAAAGCAGTAAGCGCTTATCATCTGGGCAGGCCATTTGACCTCACCCGCCCTCACCCCAAATGATGGTCCACAGACGTTTCTGGCTAAGGGAGAAATTTTGTGTAAACCCCAAACCCTAAACCACAATAAATCCTAAACTCTACACCCTTTAGCCTAAACCCTAAAATCAGGGCTACAAGAAACTTCATGATTTTATTTGATTTTATGTGATTGTAGTTCGGGCTTTCCCTACTGACAGAATGCCTGCTTCCATTTCACTTTCCATTTGCTCCACGTGGTTCTCCATGATTCGGGATCTCTCTATACCTTCCTGCACGCCTTGAAAAGGATCTATTCCTCCACAAACCCAGAAACGTAACAGAGATTCACAATAAGGCTATGCCGGAGCCGAAGCAAAAAGGGACATAAACCCAACCACTAGCCCTAACCCCAACACCCTATAATCCACCACTTCGTGCTAAACACCCTCTCACTCCTACACATTAGATTCTCCTTATAGAAGCGCGAATAGGTTCGGATTAACCCGCTCAAATTACAATCAACCCCCTAAGAACAAGAGATATACCACCCTGAGTATTTATCACTACAAGGGTGGCGCTGTGTTATAAGTCAGGGATCCAAGTAGCAAAGTTTGGCATTCTGTGTAGACTTTGGAACACTTAATGTACAAATCATTTATAGACATGGATTTCTAGGGTTTTTAGGGGTTGGTCATGGCTCCTAAACCCCTAAACCCCCCTAAACCCCCCAAACCCCTAAACCCCGAACCCCTGAACCCCTAAAGCCCTGAACCCCTAAACGTCTAAAACCCCTAAAACCCTAAACCCTCGAACCCTAAACCACGACTCTTGAAGCTAGGGAACGCCTGCTTGGGAACTGCGAGCCATGGGCTTGGAAGGTCTTTGCCATTTTGTCCTCGTAGGGTTTTGGGCTAAGAGGGTTTAGGGGTTTTGGGTTCAGGGTTTAGGGTTTGGGGGTTGTGGGCCTAGATTTTAGGACTTTAGAGGGTTTGGGGTTAGATTCCACCAGAATAGCTGACATGCAACTGCATGTAGGCTTTTTTCTGTGCGAGAGTTCTTTGTGTCTTCATAGGACCCGTTTCCGGGGTTTCATGTCAGTTTCCCTCGTTCTTGAAAAGACGGCTTACTGTGGGGGCTTCAATCATTACCAGTACCATGTCTCGAGATTCTTTGGACAAATATGGAACCCTGGTATAGGGAACGAAAGTGATTTTGGTAATTAGATAGGCCCCTACAAGAGACGGAATGGTAAGAGCCTGCAAGGCAGGGGCGCTTTCATCAGTTGCTGGTCCTCAACAAGAGATGGATGAATGCAAGCTAGAGGGTTTAGGATTAAATATGTGTTAGTTTCCGTTTTCTTTTTCATTCCTTCGTCATGCCTTACTAGGACCAAGGCAAATCATGGGCTTGTAGCAAAGGAACGTTTGCAGGTGCATGCTACAGGTTCTGCGAGATGCGTGCTTTCACGTGGCTTGATTTCACCTATATGCGGGAGTTCTTGGGATCATGAGAGGGATGGCAGGAAATTCTGCCTAGTCTTGGCTTCCGGCTTTTTGCCATTGCTGGTTGTAGACGCTTTCTTGTTGATTTTAACATATTGCGAGAGTTCTAAGTTCAGTGGCGCTTTAGGGGCCTAAATAATTAGCTATATCATGGTCCTAGATTCCTAGTCGAATTCTCGGAATACCTCAACAAAATGATGCTGGCAACTATCCAGGCGAATGCTCATGAACCCCCTATGAACCTTGCTTCCACTTCATCTTCCATGCTCTTTCCTGAGTCTTAAACCCTAAACCCGCAGCCGCACCTGTGGTTTAGATACCCCTAGAACATTCTCCAGATTTCAGACCCTAAGCCCTAAGCCCAAAACCCTGGTGTTGGGATTTAGGGTTTAGGAATTACCTATAGAGGGATATATAGGGGATTATATAGGTTTGAAGGTTGAGGGTTCAATTAAACGCCTAAACCCTGAAACGCCTTTCCCAGAAACCTAAAACCTGTCTGTCTGAGGAGGCTGTGTGCTCCGAGCACTTGGCGATGTTCTGGATCGTTGTCCTACCGCCGCGCGCCCAGCTTTCACGGACTATGATTGGCCATTGCCCAAACTGAGGTCCAGCATCTAATGTCCAAATATGTAAGCAGCATAGCAAGTAGTCGTATTTGTTTTGCGTGTGCATATTTCAGAGCGTATGTTTATACCGATAAGTTTTCTCCCGTTATGCTACCGTAGAGGGACTTCACACAGGAACCCCTGGTTTTGGAACACCCCCCATACCTTGTAGGAGCTGGGCTTAAAGACCTAGGGTCCAAAAATTAGGAGCTGGGGTTAAAGACCAGGTTAGAGTTTAAGGGTTAAGATAGGAGTTGGGGTTAAAGACCTAGGTCCTTAGGTGTTTAAGGCCTCAACGAGAGCCACGGCGGATGGAGAGAATCCCACAGCAGTTGGGATTCTCGATGGGGGGGTTCTCAAAACAAGCTTCAGGCAACCCTTAATAGGGACGGCTAGAACTTCCTGATGATGATGCCATACATTTCTGAGGTACCCAAGGCACGCCTACCTGGAGTTAAGCTTTGAGGTTTAGGGTGTGATTTGCAGATTGCCGGGCTCAGGCGGTAGCACAGGCTTTTCCTTCCATCTCAGAATTTTGGGATTTCTAGGGTTGCTGGTTTGAGAAACATGTTGCGGTGCTACACTGAACAGCACTAGCGGCACGATACGTGGCTCCTGGAAGGACCTTCGGATCTTGCGTTGTGGTGTAGCCCATTATGCAAGCTTTTTTCTACGGGTGTGGCCATTCATTCTGCGCACGTACTGATGATTTTTGGGGCCCCTGAAGCTTGTACGGGACTCACACGTGGTACCAGATACTCGTACAAGACTTACGTCTAATACCAAACTCCTCAAACGGAATGCTCTTACCCCTGAACCCTAAAACTCTCAGCATATAGAGGGCTCCCTGCAAGTTGACACATTGCAACCCTGCGAGCATATATGCATTTGCACCCCCTCACCCCCCATATTGTTTCATTCCTATAGAAACCTAGCAGATGCTAGCAGAGGCTGTTCATAGCAGAGAAGTGTTGAGCCTTGAGCTGACCTCCCCTAGTTGTATAAAGCAGACGCCAGGCGCCACATTCCTCCAACCTCTAAATCCAACACCCCCAAGACAGCAAGCCTCTCAAAGCTCAACCTCTAGGAGCGCAATGTAGCCGACAACCCTGTTAAATGCCCCACAATTCTTTTCTAATTCTTTGGGCCTACATTGGAATCCTTACAAACCCCTTTCTAGCCCAAGCTTCCATTTCATTCTCCATTCTTTTCGCCCCGTCTATCCCTTTGCATCCTCGTATCTTCCACAAATGGTAGGTGGATAGGCCCCGAAAGGCTATAATCCTTATTATGGGGAACCCCCAAAACCCTAAAACCTTAAAAGAAAAACCAGGATCATGTGCTGCGGCGAAACCCTCGCACTGGGTGCCTATGGCTTGGCTGGTAGCTCAGGGGCCAAGCTCGGCAGGAAAGTGGGATTTGGGGGTTTAGGGGTTGGGGTAGTGAGGGTTTAGGATTTGTACGGTCAAGTTCCTTTAGGGTTTTTGACACATTTATGTAGAAGGATTGGGGATGTTAGGGTGTAGGGTTTTCAGGGTCTGGGGCTTTGCGGGTGCAGGGGCTGTAGGTTTCAGAGTGTTTGGGGTTGCAGGGGCGGTGCGTGAAGTCTGGGGTTTACAACAGTCTACGCTTAGGGCTTTGGGCTTAGGGAGTTTCGGTTTTGGGATTTGTGATGCAAAGGTGGCAGTGTAGGTCCAGAGCTTCGGACCTGAAACCCAGCTTCTGAACTACAAGCCCGCCATTTATCTTGGGTCAATCCCCCACCCAATAATGAGTACCACCAGGGATTACTGTAGGTCTATGAAGGCCTCATTAATTCCATATTAAGGAGCTATTACTATAGGGGGGATGGACCTAACATCTATGTAGTGGCCCTAAGCCCTAGACCCGAAAGCTACAGTCTGAAAGTCTGAAAGTCTGAAACAGTTTTGGAACGTAGTTTTCCTAAGCTACCCTACATCAAAAGCTGGTGCTCAGAGGTGTAGATCCCTCTAGTCCCCTTCCTAATCTGCTCCACAAAATGATGAACTCGCCACCCCCTAACTCTGCATATATATATATATATTATACATATTATGTCCATATGTATTTGTATATATTTACATGCAGGTCTGTTCCCCATGCATTCAACAACGTCATACTGGGCATAGTTCTTATCAAGGGGCGCGGAGGTAACTCTTAGTCTTGGCGAGGGGATTACAGGCGCGCCCGTGTTCAGACTAAAGCATGAACGCCGTGAACCTGCATGTACAACCAAGATCCTACACGCGGATTAGGGTTTAGGGCCAACATGTCCTAAAATTGTTTGACCCTGAACCTTGAAGACCCATAAAGCCTTAACCTTAAACCCCGAAAACCTAAACCCGAACCCCCCTTAAAACTTAAACGTTGTAAGCCCTTGCTGTCCCATCCAAGTCCTTGCTGTTGCTGTATGCGCTTACCGGAGTTCCAGGCTCGGATTCACAGGGTCTACTGGGTTTAGGGTTTAGGGTTTAGGGTTTAGCATTCAGGGGTTTAGGGTTTAGGGTGTCATTTGCAGAAACTTTCCCATAATGAAAACCCTAAACCCCAAAACCCTCCCTACTATAGTCACATGAGCTATTGTCACTATTCGCCTCATGAAGGGGCCTTTAGCTTTATAGAGGGACCCTTAGGTGAACATGGGTTTCTAGTCCCCCTTAACTCCTTGAAACTTAGCTGGGACCTTAGACCCTTAACCATTTGAAATTCCCGTATATTTCTATTATAGGTACCTCGGGGTTAACCCTTAGTAGGGGTCCTAAGTGCCACGTAGTTAAGTAGATAGAATATGGCTTTGGGTATATTGTAATAAGATCCCCATTTAGCCCATATTCTATCTGCTTCATGGGGACTTTAGGGTTTAGGGTCGTTTAGTATAGTCTCTATTTTATTCCCTGATAAGGAGCCCAAGTCCAGTAAGTTATGTAATTGACTACAGCTCTTATCTAGTTCTGGCAGGATGATGCAGGGACACAAGTGGTAATTACGAATGCTAAGGGTTCAGGGCTTAGGGTTGTATGGTTGAGGGAGAAACCCTCGGGGGGTTTAGGGTTCTAGGGTTGAGGGTTTAGGATTTAGTGCTAAGGGTTCAGGGTTTAGGGTTCTAGGATTTAGGGTTTAGGGTCCTAAGGCTTCCACACCAGCATTCCAGGTTCAGAGGAGGGTCTTTGGTTCAGGTCGGAGTGGGTTTTAGAATCAGGCCCTCAGGGGACGGGGCCATGAGGTTTACGTGGTAAATGCTCTAGGATGCATAGGGTTTCCTTCTTACCTTGTGTTTATAGAAATTGCAGGAAGGGCCTACAAGCCAGTAGCCAGGCAGAGTGGGTTGGGCTTAGGTAGGGTTAAGGGATTGAGGTGAGAAGGGCAAGAGCGAACGATTTCTGAGCTGGAGTGTTGGGGCTATATGAGCTGTAGTCCAAACTCCTGCTATCCCCCTTACTAACCCCTAGAATTGTCCCCCAGATAATCCCATAGATAAACCCCTTGAAGGAGTTTAGACTACAGCTCATATGCCTTTGTGATTCTAGGCTTGCAGCTTACGGTATGTCAGACTCGGAACCTTCTGCACAAGCATGCGCAGGTATAGCATCAATTTAAATGTGAGGCGGGCCGCTTACGAATGTCTTTGAACAAGGCCTTGCGCGCCTGCTTTGTCAAAAGAAGACCAGGCGTTGCTCATATATTCGAACTGACACAGACGCTTTATGTACCCAGTGTCACGTTTGGAGCTTTTAAACGTAGAACATCTGGGTCACACCCTCAACCTTCCGCCCACCTTCCTGTCCCATCCTAAAAAATCCTGAACTGCAAGGGGGCCCATGCCTCCTTATTGCGTCAGGGGCCAAGTTTCTTTTGAAAGTTACGGGCTAGTGCAAACAGAATTTGGGGGTTTCCCGGCGATTAGCACGGCCGCACAGGGAGGGTTGGTGTGGTCGGATATAAGGGTTGGGCAAAACTTTGCATTCAGGATTTAGGAGAATGGCAGGTTATTCAGTTCAAGGTTGCGGGGCTTGCATGTAGGATTCCGGTTCTGCTTTATGCTGACTAATTAGGTTACACCCAGGCCTTTTTTAATCTAATTGCGTTGGTGGAGTTTCCCTCAGTGAGCGTTCCACTAGCACCTCCAGCAGAATTATGCGAGACTGAACACCCAAGACTTGGTGCTTAAGCGGAGAAGAGGCTGTTTCCATCGTGGCTAGTACTCCAACGCGGATGTGCTATGCTATGTACTGAAAGACCTGCCCAGTCATAGGGCGGACAGTGGAAATTTTGCACCACTGACTTCCCCCCTCAGAAAAAGTATTGTAGATACAATTCTGCAAGTTTTCCCCCATCCATAGTTGCTATATGCATCCATGCTTTCATATGAGGGCTTTAGGGATTGTGTTTTCCTCTGGCTCAGGATGAGATGGAGGGGAGCTGCAAGAGCATGGGGACAGCAGAATAACAGAGCGAAAGAATATGCGACCACAGTCCTAAAGCCAGTCCTACAAAGCGACAAAGCATGCCCTAAAACCGAAAGAAAGGAGAAGTGTCAATGACTCCAGACAGAGCCAACAGGTGGTGGCACTTTCCGTCGGTCCTCATTGCATGCCCAGCATACCCAAAAGTGTCTGACGTACCAAACCTGGGGAGTACTTCCCAAACTACAATACAAGGCTCCTGCTACAGAAGCCATACTATCCCAGACCCCTGGGAGGATC
>CAJNIZ010002492.1:23780-66258 GCA_905231905.1 Symbiodinium pilosum
GTTTAGGGCTTAGGGTTGCTAGGGTTGATGTGGGGGAGGGTTTAGGTTCAGGGACTTAGGGCGTTGGTGTTGGAGTTTGGGACGTAGGGTTGGGGTTTGAGGGCTTAGGGATGATCTGAGGGCTTGTCGAATCTATGCTACCATTGCAGGTATGTGAAGTTTCAGAGGCCGTAGCATACATCGGGCCATTATTCAGACAACCCACCACCCCAAACTTCCCTAAGCCCTAGACCCGAAAATGTTTTACATGAGGAAAAGCCGGATCCCTTGGGTCTGCTAGTTGACCGGCTCTGGCTAGAGGATGTGGAGGGGCCTCAGGTAGGGAGAGTTCTACTGGGAAGGGTTTGCAAAGGTCAGAGATTGAAATTTGCAAAGGAGGTTGAGGAAACACAGCTCGGCGCTGGGGATCCAAGACTTGGTTCAGGTGACGATAAACTCTACAAATACATGGGGATACTGTTCAGTCAGACTAAACATTGTGCATGACTCTACCATAGTGAAATTTAAGCCCTAAACCCTACACCCTGTCCTCAGTAAATTGCCATAATTCCTAAGGTATAACCTACCCAGGCTCATGCAGGATTTGTCGTATCCACCGTATGGGACTTGTAAATTGCCCCTGTTGAATGAAAGGCGCCATTTAGCAACATTAAGACCCAACGTAGGTATAATTCAGAGACTTGGAGCTCAAGGGTCAATCCTCACTTCTTTTTCCTTAGTCCGTACCTCCCCAAACTCCAAACCCCTGAGCCCATAGCCTTAATTTCAGACGTACTAATGAAACTATCACGACAATTTCCAACAAGGACCCAGTCAAGGCGCCAAGCTACCCCCTGCATGTTTAGTTTTCAGAGTTTCGGGTTTGGGGTTTAAGGTCCATCCCCTAGCCTAAAGGCCTAAGGTAAGGGCCAACATGATTAGAATGAAATTCGGCGAATTTGGCTAGGGTCCGATGCACACTGTACATAGGACTACATACCTGGAGGACCAGGGGGACTTAGTAAGTAACTAACCCAAATAGGCCAAGTAAGAACCAAGCTTCTCCCCATCTTTGGCCTACTTGCTGCGTCCCTCTGACCCTCAAAGTATCCTATCCTAAACCCTAAACCCCAACAGCCAACTTAGTAAACCCCATTTTACATAAAAATCCTGAAGAAAGAGTGTATTTCTGCAAGCTACCTCGAGAAGATCTCCCAGGGTGTTGCATTTGCACAAGTCCCTTGTGACAAGCATCTCACGGTGAATGCCTCCTGCGCGGACGTTCCAAGAGGCAACGATGATAACTGGGAACGCGCCTGGCTTGTCTGTCAGTATCCTGTGTAGAGCTCAGACTACCAATGCGCCAATAGCTTTCTCCGCCACGGCTGGGTCAAAGTGTAGTTGGTCTGACCCATAGCGCTGTCCTCCTATCACAGGTTCGATGGACAGAAGAGTCTGTCCCCGGAGTTTGCACCTGTCCAGGCCATAGGAGCTTCTGGCTGTACCAATCCAGTCGTAAGCCTCTTGCCGAGCTGCCGGAACCGACTTTCGAAAATAAGGAGATTCCAATCTTGACCATAGCACTTTATAACCCTTCACATCATCTCAAAATGTCCGCCAAACTCTTGGGCAATTAGAACGCATGAAAAGCGTTTGGCTATAAGCGCTCAACTTCCTTACAATAAGAACTTGTACCGGAATGTTTAAGCGCTTGGGCTTACATGCTTCTTCTTCTCCCCCTAAGCAACTCCCCCCTGGGTTGCTGTCAAGGAACTTAGATTAAACTGCTATAAGTAGGAAACCCTATTATTCACTATATACCCATTGTGTGGTAGCCCTAAACCCTAGACCCTGAACCAAACACCCTAAACCATGTGTACCCATCTTCTGGTAACCTTGAGCCCTATATACCCATATTATGGTAATCCTTTACCCTAAACCCCAAACCCTAAACCCTGAACCCTAAACTCTAAACCCTCAAACCTATGTACCCATCTTTTGGCAACTCAACTTGCTTAAGTTCCTGAATACCAACCCAACCATGCAGAGCTTGTCGGCGCAGACGAAAGGCTCAACCCCGAAGTCTTCAAAGATCTGCTCGTCGAGGCACCTTCTGAGAGGTTTTTGTATTTGTAAACTGAGAAGGGTTTAGGGTTTAAGGTTTAGGGTTCAGGGCGCGGGGTTTAGGGTTTATAGGGTTTAGGGGTTTAGGGCTTGGGTCGAGGGTTCAGGGTTTAGGTTGCAGGGTTGTTCCCAGGTATGCGTGTCACTAAACGCTAGTTTGGAGACAGAACCGTGGAGAGCCAGTTGAAAAAGAACCTGGACAATGGAATGGCAACTTGAGTGACACAAAACATTGGCACTATCTACAATAGTGACTGACCATGGGCTTGGTTTTAAATCGGGCTGTTGCCTACCAAGGGCTGATAACCTCCTGCTGATGGGAAGAAATTCAGCACCACCCTAAAATTATGGGAGTTACTCGATTCCAGGGGCCGTGGGGGGTGCAAAATTCCCTCCATCCACAGTTGGGCAGTTGGCCCCTTGAACTACTGCAACCCTAAACCCTAACCCCTTAACCCTAAACCCTAAAGGGTTTGGGGGATTCCTACAACCTTCAGGGATTACGTAGGGATTAGGGCTTCGGACGTAGGGCTGCGGGCGCGGGGATCTACGGCTTCAGGGTTTATAGCGCAAGCCCATCTCCAATATGGGTTTACGGTTGGGGTTTGAGGGTTGGGTTTAGGGTTTTAGGGTTTAGGGTCCAGGGATTTACTGGCCTCTGGGTAGATGGGAATGAAGATGAATGAAGGAATGGAAAAGAAAATTGGAACTACTACAATGGGATACATATGGACTACTATAAGGAACCATTCCTAAACCCTAAACGGCCCTAAACCCTGGACCCTGAATCCTAAACCCTAAAACCTAAACCCTTCCTTCAGTCCTAGCTAACCAAAGGCCACGGCACTTTGTGTTGGGCTCGTCGCTGCGGACAATGGTGTACGTGGCAGCAATCCTGGGCATATACCCTCCGCCAAACTACCATTGAACTTGAACAAGGCTCCCACCTTAGCCCACATTGCCCTAGGATGAAAAAAGGTCCTGTTTATTTGAATATAAGGAATCCCATACCCGAAAAAAGTATAAAGGATCCCTAGCGTCGATCCAGCCATAGGGGCTTTCTAGGGACGTTTAGGCCTCTCTAAACACATATGGAACGTGAGAAAGGGCCCTGTAAGGATTACTAGTCGTTTTTGAAAGGTTTCATGTCATGCTACGCTCTGAACGTGCTTCGGGTTAGGGGAGGGAAGGGGCTACATCGCGATATTCTAACCACCGCCTGCGGTTTCGTAGGCTGGAAACTACTATTGATGTTAAGGACCTAGGTACTTTATAGTTGCCTTGCGAACTATGATGTTCTGGTATACTGTGAAGTCAGGCAGGGCGACAGGACTGTTAGTATCAACTGCATTTCCACGAATGGCGCAGTGTAAAGAAAGGGCGTCCCGCGAACGGATCAAGATGGCTCGTGCGCAAGAACGCAAGCAGATATTTTCCAAGCCATACTTGAGACTCATTTTTGTATGTGTATACGATGACTATGACTCAAGATTGTTCTAGCCTTCAGCGATTATACCTTGACGGTAGTGCTCCTGGCGGCCCACATACCCGCTGTTCCCAATCCCTTTGGACTGGACATGTCAGGCTATCACGCGGTTTGTTGCACAGGTTTTGGGTCCCTGGAACTACGCTTCTGTAAGCCCTTTGCCTGATCTCTTTGCACATCTGACAAATCATTCGATTACTTCATTTCTTGTCCCTGCGCGCCCCACATGGCCTTTCCACATTCCAAGTATCATCCTAGACCCTCCCCGGGCGTAGGCACCCATTATTAAGGGCCATATTATATCCCCAATGAAGGGTACTAGCAAGGTCTTGGATTGCATAAAATCTGAATCCCAACCCCCTCAAAAACCTTAAATTCCCAGAAATGAGGCTCCCATGTAATACTTCTTTGGGATGGTAGACCGGACTCTCTTATCCCAAAACCCATCACTGACCCCAAGGGGACGTACACCGAAGCCCAGGTGTGAACCCTAAAATGAAACCCGCAAGCTTAGAACATGAAACCTAGCCCAAGACAAGAGAATTCTACACTCTTGCCAGGCTTCTGCGAAACCGTGTCATAGCTGTCCTCCATTGAGGGCTGACACTGTTTTGCAGGGTTTGGAGATGTTTAAGGTGTGTGGTTTAGGGGTTGCGACAGGTCTACTACCTCACGGCTCCTATGCAGTTCCTTTTGAGTTTGTTGTATTTGTTTGGTATAAGAGCCCATTCTACTACCCTAAGAAGTATCTAGGAGCCTCTGGGCAAGGTGCAGAAGTCATTTTTTCTGTTGGGGGGTGTTCCACGTTTCCAACCCCAGTGATAGTGAATCAAAACCAGTAGGTGCTGTGTCCCACTCCGACTACAGCCGCCCTAAACCCTAAATCCCAAACCCTAAATCTTAAACCCTAAATCCCAAACCCTAAACCCCAGAAAATAAAAGGCTCCAACCTTAGGAAGCAGCCGTGAGGCGGAGACTATTCCTCAACTCTTGCAACTCCTGACAAAATATCAAGTCAGGGTTTAGGGTTCAGGGGTCAGGGTTTGGGAAACTATGAACTCTAAGCACAAATTCCGCGTAGCTTGCGAGAGACAGTAGCCCCTCGGAGGCGGGAACCCAGAACAACTCGCTACTCTTTGAGACGAAGTGAATGAAAATAGCTAGTATCGTATATGAAAAGCTATCCTTTTTGAATCCCGTGTGCCCAGAAAGCTACAACAAATGTTTGACAATTACCCATGTATCCTCTGTCCTTAAACCCTGTATACGCCCTAAACCCTAAACCGAGCTTAAGCCCCCCCCCTGCTTTTGAACACCTGTAGGACAAAGAGGGAGTCCTTCAAAAACGTGGCTTCTGGAGACCCAGGGGATAAACGAGGATTAAGGATATTGAGGGTTTCCCTCACCCTCAAATCTAAACCCTAAACCACTGATAAGGATTAAGCAGATTTTTTGCAAAAACTTTCAAGAAGGATGCCCTCGACCTACCATCGAAAAAGGATTTAGGGTTTAGGGTTTAAGGTCTTAGGGTTGAGGGCTTAGGGTTTAAGGTTTAGGTCTTAGGGGTTTAGGGCTTAGGGTTTTGGCTTAGGGCTTAAGGAGTCAAGGTTTAGGGTTTAGGTTTGAAGGGTTTAGGGTTTCGGCGAAAAAGGCGGCCTGTTTAAGGTCGATACCTTTTGAGGTCAGACTTGTCTTGATGAAGCAACAGCCGGATACACGACAACATTCTGAACAAATCCGATGCACACTGACACAAAAAAACATGGACAGAGACGTATAGGGTTAAGCTTCACGTTTGATCCTCGCCCCAACAACAATTTGCTGGAGCCGCTAGTGAATGGCAGCCCCAATCGGCCCCACCGCAACTGCAGACTGGTCAACATACCAGTCGGTCACAGCCCGGGGCGCCTCCGCCATAGAGCACTTCAGAATCGCTACATCCACGCTTGCTGTGTCGGGAGAGCTGTGCAGGGCTTTCGAAGGAAAAAAAACTTTGGCAGAATGCCCACGTAGAGCCAAGGGTGTTCGGTCGTCGGCGGTTTTAAGGTTTGGGGTTCACAGGTTTACAGGTCCAGGTGTTCGAGCATTCTGAACCCTAAAACCCAGTCCTGAATGACCGGCAGATATTGCTGCAGCGTCATCGCTGCATCCATGCTTGCCAGCCAGTCGCTGAAAGTGAGGTGCCGCATATCGATTGCAGAGTCCTCGAGGACATGCAGGCCTAGGGGTCCGCTTTACGGGTTTGGGGTTTAGGGTCTATACCGTAGTTATTCTGGGTTGCTGTAAGGCAAGTAAGGAACTACTTAGATTACTATAGGAGGCCCTGTTCTTTACTGTATACCCCAAATATGGTAACTTGCATTAAGTTCCTTAACAGCAACCCAGCATTAATTACGCAAGCTGCAGTCAATATTTCCCCGCACTATTAATGGACATGAGTTCCTCATTATGGAATTTGTTGAAGACTGTACTCAACTACAAGAGAGGACCCTATGTCAACTGTTAAGGGTTCCTTAGTAAGCCTAATATTGACAGGAGCTCATATAGTAGATATTTGGGCCCCAAGTACCCATGTAGGATCCACGTGTGCCCCAGGCGTATCCTGAAAAAAGGGTAGCTACTTTGACCCTTACCTGACATTACGCATGCATATAGAGTTCTATGGAGGTTGCAACACGGTGGATGGAGGAGTCGCACATCGCATTGAACCGCCAACATGCTGCAATTTTCGAAGTGGAACGAAAACAGGGAAACGCCTGGGTGTAGGGTTTAGGGCTTCTTGCATCTTAACTCATATCAAGTTCCTAAACAGCAATCCAGTATTTGAATAACTATATGAGTATAGCCCCTATATTTCTAGGTAGTTCTCATATTAGCCTCCATAAGCTTCAAGGGTCCCTATTAGAGGTCCCCGCCTAAAGTCCTTAGACCTACAGGGAACAGAAAGATGAGAGTCCCAAGGCCGCCTATCTGAGCTAAAGTATTTGGGGTTTAGGGCTTAGGGTTTGGGGTTTAGGGTTTAGGGTTCCCCAAAACGGTCTACCATGGAATCTTGAAAGGGGACTTCATGGGCTGCAGCCCTTTCATGAGGGTCCTGAAACAGTGGTTTTCCCGAATTTGGGGGGTACCGTTTTGGGGGTCATTATGATATCCTCTACAGTATTTTGAAGTATATACTAGGTCCCCTTTAAGCTTCTCCTAGTGCAAAGGTGGTCGTTCAATTTCGTCAGCCCCGGTCCTCCTTGGAGGCGGCCTGCCGAACATGATTTCATGGGCTGCAGCTGGGAAGTAAGCCCAAAACCTAAACCCTAAATCCCAAAACCCCTAAACCCCTAAACCCTAGACTATATACGGTTTTGGGGTTTTGGAGTTCAGGGGTGTAGCGGTGAAGGGTTTTGGGGTTTTGGGTTACGGGGTTTAGGGTTAAGGGGTTGAGAGGCTTAGGGCGTAACTCGGTAGATGTAGCAACGCCGAAACTGAACCTCTGAGCTAAAAGGCACATGCTTCAAGGTTAGAGGGTTTAGGGCTTAGATTGTAGATGACACTGAGAAGATATGTAGTTAGTAGTTAGTTCAAACTCCACTGAGGAACCCCATGCCCTCCCGTGAAGTGCCCGCGCAACCCGAATGCTGACATTAGCTCACACGAAGCAGAATTCGCACTTAGGGTCCTCCCAAAACTCAAACTACACACGCTCACCAATGATTCTGGGCATTCCTGCTACATCCACTCACTGCCAAATTCATAAAGAAAGTTTGCAGTCTCATATTGCCGGTTGTCAAAATTGTGGTCCTTCTTTGGGGTACTGTAAATACAGGGGGCCTTACTATATTGGGCAAGGCCCCAATATGGCAAGGCCCAGAGAAAGGACCATGTTTTCACAACTTACCATATAGATCCCTAGGCCCCAAGCCCTACACACTAAACCCTTAGCCTTATACCCTAAAGCAGAAACCGCGCCGTCCCATATCATCCCTAACCCTAAGCCCTAAAACCTGAATCCTAAATCCTAAGCCCTAAACCCAGAACCCTAAACCCTAAATCCTCAATCCTGAATCCTAAGCCCTAAACCCAAAACCCTGAACCCTAAACCCTAAATCCTAAATCCTACGCCCTAAACTCAAAACCCAAAACCCTAAATCCTGAATCCTAAACCATGCCCTAGAGCAGAAACCCTGCACCGCCCCATACCCCTAAAACCCAACACCGGGAGGCATACCTTGCCTGAGAGCATGGGAGCATTGGCCCCTGTCACATGGTTTCGGGTTTCGGGCTTAGGGTTCAGGGGTTTAGTTAGGGGTTTAGGGTGTAGAGGGTTTAGGGGTTTAGGCTTTAAGGGTTTAGGGTTTGGGGTTTCCGGTTTCGGGTTTAGGGCTTGGGATTTAGGGTATCAAGTATTTAACCTGCACCCCACAGTATGTAGAACAAATGGCCTTATTGACCATTTCTTGGTGGCTTTGGGGTTACCATCTTACCTATATACTTTTGGGGTCCAGGCAGGGCTTAGGGCGTCCTTCGGGATTGGGTTCATGATGGGTTTTACGTTAGGTTGGGCCCCCACCCGCTGACAGCGACCACCAGAGATAACGGCAATCATTTGAAGAGCCTATCTATTCCTAGTATACCACCATTGGCGACTGGAGGCCTAACCCAAGTTTATTTACGTGGCACTTTGCGTGGGTCTAGGGTTCAGGGTCCAATACAGACCCCAAGAACTCTATGAAGAAAAACGGATCCCCATGATGGCAGGCCCCATTTTAAGGAACCCCACTGTCCCCCTACAGGGATATAAAGTATCCACCGGACAGGGCAGGTTCTATGCCATCGAAGTCCGGGTTCTCAGCAATGTGTGAGCCTCCCGGTTTAGGGTTCCGGGTTTAGAGTTTACGGTTTGGGGATGCTTAAGTGATCATTTGCGGGTTTCCATTTCTTCTTTTTGGATGAGGTTCCTCTAGTAAGGGCTATGATGTGCTCTATGTTGGGGCCTCGTGTCGCGGGCTCCGCCCCATGTTGCAGATCTCTGTCGCGGCCCCCTGTTTTAAACCTTGTCACGGGCCTGGCGTGTAGAGCAAGGTTTGTCGGGGGTCTGTCGCATGACCGGTCTTTCTGCTACACTGCTGCAAGCCCTCTGTCGCGGGAGGGCCGCCCAAGGCCCTGTTACACACCCACTCTGTCTGGGCGGCTCCTGCATGAGCCCCTTCAGAACCTTGATGGTGGCCCCGCTCGAACCACTACATGCACCCAACAAGCATCATCCTTGTTCTAGCCCTTCTTCCAGACTTCCAGGAACTCACTTCAGGGAGGATCTCCCATCTCCCGCAAATCCCTATCTTATCCTTTCTTGTAAGCCCCGGGCTTCTTATAGTCCTGATCTGCTGGTTCAAATCCTGCTCTACTTCCCTCCTCGAGAACCCTACCCTAAACCTCAGACTCTGAACCCTAAACGCCTCAGACCCTGAACCCTAAACCCCCAAAACCTGAACCCTAAACCCTACTCCAAGGATCCTCCCCAGAAAGCACACCGCCGGCGGCAGGTGTACCAGGGCCCAGCACTCTTTCCTTCCATTGAGAAGTTTTGTTAGGAACCTCTAAGAACCACCCTAAACCCAACCCTCAACCCTCAACCCTGCACCCTCAACCCTGAATCCTGTACCCAAAACCCCAAAATTTGGGGGTTGAGGCAACCAAAACCCCTGAATCCCTTGCAGAGCGTCTCAAGGTTGACATTAGACCCTAAACTGGTAGTTTGGGGTTTAGGGTAAAACTCTCCCTAAGACCTAAGCCCATGGGGCATTGGGTTTTGCTGGCTTTTAAAGGGCGTCCTCAAAAAGGTGGTGGCGCACTAAGGATGCTGGGGATTTGGAGGCCCTGAGTGGTAAAGATAAAAGGCCTTTAAGGGTCCCGTAAATCCTGAAACCGTAAAACCCTAAAGTTAGCGGCCGCGGCTTAGCAGATAGAATCGAAAAACTCAGGGAGCCAGAGAGAGGAGGGGTTCCTGCGGGATGGTAGTGTAGGGCTTCAAGGGTAGGTGGAGCTGGCTGTTGTAGGATTCCATGACGTAAGCTAGAAAGTTCATCCGAGCTCACTTACTGTAGGCTCTTCGGGCGGTCAGAAGTACTCAGAGGATCAAGGGAACTTAGTAAGTAGATGAGTAACCCTATAAGCCATATAGTAACCCTAGTTGTCCCAATCGACAACCTACTAAATCAGTCCGCCTGACCCTCCCCATAAAGGCGCAGGCTTGCTGGGATGCTCTGGAATCATGAAACCCTTCAAGCCAGAACTAGCCTCCCCCGCACTTGGGGGTCTCCCAAAATTAGGGGTACTTTTTGGGGGGGGGTCCCCAGAACAAGGGTTAAAGCATTTTGGAATCTTTATTGGGTCCCCCTATTTAGGGAAACTACCACTTGTAGCGCACCTTGAAAAGGATGGAAGTCAGTAGTCATCAGTCCATACGAAACCTTTTGGGGATCAATGTTAGCTCTGGCGGAAGGTGAACCTCAATCTCAAGAGTTAGTACCCTCCTAACAAGATTAGTCAACAAAACAAAGCTGAAAGCAACACCCCTAAACCCAACGCCCTGAGTCCCTGTTGGAGCCTGACAGTCCCAAAACCCTCAACATCTTGTATCGGGCTACAACGTGAGCATTTTTGGTTTGACGTCGCCAAAAAAGATTGTAGGCTTCTTGTACTATACATTACTCAAACGCAGAGGATATAGTCTTACTCTGTATTCGGAAATAAGCACCTCTGTTAAAGTGCTGCCCACATGAGTTTTGCTTTCTATGTTTGTGCCACCGCGACTTCTGAGAGTTGTCAAGTGAATGTTCCTCAGAGGAACTGGAATTGTCTCCACATTAGGATACCCTGGAGAACCCTCTTGCTGGTTGTTAAGTGCTGAATGGAGGAATAAACAGCAAAATTTGAATCTACAAATTTGGGCTTAGTGCCTAGGGCTGAAGGAATGCACAAGAATATAAGAAGTAACCCTAAAACCTGAAACATAGATCCTAGACCCTAAATCCCAAGCTCTTAACCCTAGTAAGAGACTACACTTGCAACTCGAGGGCCCTAGGTATACATGGGGGCTATAAGGATGATGTTTGAGGGTTTAGGGTTTAGGGTCTAGGGTTTAGGGATTGATAAACATCCAGCTTCCGTATGATGACTGAACTGAGGCCGGGCTGAGGGCTGCAAGGTTGTCGTCAGAATCCGGATTTCCCTCGTGATTTTAGGGTTTCGGGTTTAGGGTTGCGTATACCCCAATTCTAATCCGAATTATCTTGGTCCCTAAGTGATGTTAGTGTTTAGGGTTCAGGGCTTAGTATACCCCAAATCTAGTCCATATTATCTTGGCCCCTAATACCCAAATGCATCCTAGTCTATCATAGGATCCCACACGAACCCCCTCCCTAACATTCCGCATCCTCAATGACATCCCATGAAGGTCTAGCTCAAAATTATACAGCTTCGTCCCATTCTGGGGTAGGGAGCTTGTGTGATTGCTGGTATGGGATCCTATAACCCGGAACTGTACACCTTAACCTGAAGCCTGAACCCTAAACCCTAAACTCAGCCTAAAGCCGAAGCCCTAATCTGTTTCACTAGGTTGGCAACTAAAACCCATTTAAAAATATTAGCATATATGGCCCCCTATTAAAGCCATTAGGGAAAATGTTAAATATCCCAAGGGCCTACCCAGTTCAGGGGCTTAGGATTTAGGGTGTAGCATCCCATGGGCGTGGCAAGGAATCCTAAGGTTCCAATACGCCCAGGTGCCACACCGCAGCTGTCCGTCAACCATCGGAGGAACCCTGGGGACCAGGGCTTAGGTTTTAGGATTTGGGGTTTAGGAGTTTAGGGTTTAAGATTTAGGCCTTAGGGTTTAGGGGTTTGGGTTTAGGGTGAGGGCAGTTTGCTTAAAAAATCTTTTGTCAGCGTACGACCTTAAGCTAGACCGACCCTCTCTGCTGCGTCCGCTCATAGGATATCTAGTCTATTGCTCTCTTAGGGTAACTTGTCTGCTAAGCTGACAGGACCCTCGTTCTAGGGGGCTCTTTGGACAATTTACCTTTGATTTCGACTTCGGCTTCAAACTGTTTTTCAAATCTGAAATGGAACCCCAGTAGAACCCTATGAGATGAGAGCCCAAACCCTAAACCCTGAACCCCGACATGGACTGCTCCCGGGATCCCACTGCTTGCATTCGCAGCCTAGCTTTAAATAGGGGCGCATGAGGACAGACAAAAAAAACCTGGTACACCCAAAGAAGTACTACGAGGCCCAGGGGACTTACTCAGTAGGTTGTAGGTTTCAAGCATACCAATCCCACCTGCGGCTTCTAATCAACTGCTCTGGTGTTGACCATGCACGATGATGACTGGATAGTTTGAGACTGGAAAGATCACCACCTCCTAGCTTGAGGTACCCAGAGCCTTCTCGCGAAGATACTCAAGAGGGACCTCTGGACTCCCAAAACCTAAAAGCCTAAACCCTACCCTAAACCCTAAACCCTACCCTAAACCCTAAACCCTACCCTAAACCCCAAGCCTGAATTCTTACAGTTTCATCCTCAAGCTCTCAGCCCTTGATCCAATAAACCGTGCCTGGACCCCCTATTGAATACCAAATAAGATAATGCCCGAAAAATCCCAAGCCCTTAGCTTAGGTAAGACAATGTCCCAAAACTCATAGACAGAGTCATACAAAATCCGACATACTGTGGATGGAGGAAATCCTGCACCACCTACTTTAGCCTATACCCAATTTTTGACAGTATTTTGGGGATCCTAAGGGTTTTGGGGTCAAGGTAGTACCTAAGACCTCCACTTTCGATTTGAGGTTTGGTTCAGGGTTTAGGGCCTTTCTCCCAAAGGTTCCCCAACAAATGCCAGGGGGCGAGGGCGATGTACCTCTGCGATAGCCAGATCGCTAAAGAAGTCGGCTTTCCTCGGCTTGCTGGTGGTTACTGGCGATTATGACTTTTGTAATTTCTATGACTATTACTATTGTAGGGTTCAGGGTTGTTTGATAGGAAATGGACCCTCCCATGGGAAAGCAAGTGGACGATGTCATGGGGACTGGGTGCTATGAGACATATAGGGTTGAAGGTTTAGGAAGAACTTGGCTGGCTGCTACTAGACCATGAAAGCCTGGAAATACCATGGAAACTCTTGTATTGCTGTGATTTATGTCGGGGCTACTACAGCAGTCCATTCCTGCATTCCCTGCTAAGAACACACAAGTCTTGCTCGTTGTTAGTAGTGAATGAGAGAATTGCAAGTACGGTATTATTGGGGACTGTCTAGGGGATAAAGGGGGGGGAGGCTACTTGGGGGTCCCACGGTCCTTTCGTCCATTCACGACTAACAACTCGTCAGTATTTGGCATTCCCTGCTTGTTTACAGGAGAATGACCACGACTCCTAACGTAATAATGCTCGCTTTTTACCAAAAGCATCAAGGCCAAATAAAAGCAGGGAAGTTCTAGACACCTCAGACCTCAAATCCCAGACCCTAAACCCTTAAACCCTAAACCCTTAACCCTTAAACCTTAAACCTTAACCCTTGAACCCTAAAACCTTAACCCTTAAACCCTAAAACCTTAACCCTTAAACCCTAAAACCTTAACCCTTAAACCCTAAAACCTTAAACCCTTACACCTTAAACCCTCGAGCCACAGGAAGTCAGACGAACCTCCTCTGCTCTGGACCTTCAACCCGAAACCATGCGGAAGTTCTGTACGTTTAGGGTTTAGGGCTTAGGGTTTAGGGTTTAGGGTTTAGGGTTTAGGGTTTAGGGTTTAGGGTTTGGGGTTTGGGGTTAGGGTTTAGGGGTAATATAGGGATAATGGAAAAGAAAATGGAAACTACTATAGTATATTGGGGTTGTATGGGCTTGCCCAAACAGCCTCAACCTTTAAAGTTTCGGGTTTAGGATTTAGTAGGAGTATGTATACCCCAAAAGGTTGAAGGTTAGAATTTAGGGCGAGGGTGCCCTAAACCTGAAGCCCTCATATGGCATTTCTAGGTTCCCTAGCAACCCCAAAATGACAAGGGAACCCTTTTTGCTCATGTTCAGCGTTAACAAGGAGACCCCCAAATAAAAGGACAAAAGGGGCACTGGAGAACCTTGAACCCTAAACCCTAAATCCTAAACCCTAAAACCCTAAACCCCAAACGCTAAACCCTAAATCCAAAACCCTAGTGGAGTACCTAGGTTTTGCCTGGTCTCAGCATACGGTGCCCTTCCGACTCCTGGACGTAGGCTTTGGTGAGAAGATCCGAACTCTCGTAGCTCTCTTGCCTGGGCTGCAAACCCTAAACCCTAAATCCTAAACCCTAAATCCTAAACCCCAAAACCCTAAACCCTAAATCCTAAACCCTAAAACCCTAAACCCTAAGTTACAATAGTACCCCCCCAAAGGGGTTTAGGGTTAATGCCTGGGCTGAAGCTCTGTTTTGTATGAGGTTTAGGGGTTTGTGGTCTTTGGGTGTAGGGGTTTTGGCATTTAGGGTTAAGGGTGTAGAGGTTTGGGAGTCTAGCCTTCGTTTAGAGTTGAGGGTTTGGGGGTGAATGTTTTTACTGAAAGGCCGTAGTTGCCAAGATTTCAGTCAGAACCATAGTGCATAGCCATCCTGAGCACAATCCTGGCAGCAACTATCCAAAAGCCTCCAGAGCCTTCCAGGCTGGAATACGTTGCGCATCCGCGCGGGCGCCGCAGGATTCCCTCCATTTAAATGGGGGAAGTGATTCAAGGACTTGGGCGTTAATCAGAAATGAAAAAGGCCCGCACGTTGCTATGTTGGACTGATGTATCCAGATACCCAGGTGCCATAACCCAAAGCGCTATCGCCGTACTGTCACGAAAGTATTACCTGGCAGCTATGATCTGGCTTTGAAGGTTATCCACCCAATTACTAAGCCCCCATGGCACCCTGTACCACCAAGAGCGTAAGTCCGGACAAAGCCTTTGTCAACAGAGCCCCAGACTGCGGGTGAGCTGCATATAAGTCTATAACTTAACTCTACACATGCCTCCGAAGGTAGCAGACTCCTCAAAAGCAGCAGCCGCAAATCAGCACATTTTGGCAGGCCCGCACTTGCATGACCATGAACCAACAAACAAGTGAATGCCTAAAACTGGGAATAAAAGGGGAGAGCTATGATCCGAGCTAATTGATTATAACAAACCTTGAGGTACTTAGAACTTAGAAGCCTACTTACAACAACCCATGAAACTCCAAATGCTAAGCCAAAGAAGAAGGTCTACACTCCCTCAGAGCGAAGAAGTATTCAGGACACTGCAAATACCCCTTAACTTTAGGTCAATCCTCCCTACAGTAATAGCCTCTAAATATGTAGTTAATAGAAACTTAAGATACCTACAATACTCCCTTGTGGTACCCAGTACTGGGAAGGCGGGGTTAACCTCGAAAGGATCCACAAATAGAGAGCACAAGCCCAAATTTGACATGCCACGTAACTTCTTGGTGGGGTAGGCGGGGCATGTTGAAGGGGATGCCCTTGGGGTATGTTGAGAGTTGTTTACGAACCTTACCTAAACCCTGAACCTTAAAACCTACACCCTGACCCCTAAACCCTAAACCCTACACCCTAAACCCTACACCCTAAACCCTGAACCCTAAAATCCTGAACCCTAAACCCTAAACCTTAAGTTCAGCCAAGTTGCGCCGCGGAGAGGTAATGCAGACAGCCTGTGAGACTGGAGCGCGAGTTAGGGTTTAGGGTTTAGGGTTTCAGGTTTAGGGTTTAGTTTGTTTTTTTAGGTTTAGGCTTTAGGGCTTGGGTCCAGATTGGGTTTAGGGCTTTGGACTTTCTACGGTCTACGCTTTTGGGTTTGGAGCTTATTTCGGGTTTCTGGCATCCAGGGCTTTCAAATTTGAAGTTTTCGCGTTTCTATAGTGTCCGGGTTTTGGGTTTTGGGTTGATTTAGGGTTGGAAGTTTGAGGTTCTGGAGAGGCAGGGACCAGAATATGAGAGCAACCTAGCGGCTCAAATTGCATCGCAGGCTTAGGGTTTAGGGTTTAGAGCATTGGGTTTAGGGTTTCGGGCTTAGGGACTAGGGTGAAGGAATTGCGGAATGTACAAATTTTAGAGGCTTGGGGCGTCGGGTTTTACGTTTCACCTTTCTGAGTCTGGGTTGCGAGGGCATTGAGTCAGTTCGGCGTGGCGCTTTAAGCCACTGGACGAGTCTGCGCTGTCCCCCTAATAGAGCTGGAAATGTAGCAGCTTACCGCAAGTCCTTTCTCCTGCTAGCGACTGTGCAGGTCTTCTTTGTTGGCGTTGCAGGCTTTGCAGCTTCGAAGAATAAATACCCACCCTAAAACCTTTATCCCTAAACCCTTATCCTTAAACCTCAACCTTTTGGGCTCGGGCTTGTTCTGGTGACTTTGCAGGAATCAGGGCATACTAAATTTTTGAGCCACACAGTGTAGCGCTGGGGGTTAAGGGCTTAGGATGGTTTAGGGTTCTTAGGAACCTAACCCCTCGACTCTAAACCGACCCATTCTTGTTGGCTGAGGGCTTTGCAGGATTCCCTAAGCCCTAAATTTTAAACCCTAAGCCCCAAACCCAAAACCCCTAAACCCTTCAACCCTCAACCCCTAAACCCTTAACCCTAAACCCCTGAACCCTAGACCCCTAAACGCTAAACTCCCAAACCCTAAACCCCTAAACCCTAAACGAACCCTAAACCCCTAAACCCTAAACGCCTAAACCCTCATGGAGCTTTCATCTACTTCAGGCCGATAAGGCAGGGAGCTCTTCCAAGACATCCGCCAGCGGACTGTCACAAGCACCTACTCTAGGGACCTGGTTTGGGCTGAGGGTTTAGGGTTAAGGGGTTAGGGTTTAGAGTTGAGGGCTTAGGGGTTAGGGTTTAGGGTTTGGGGTTGATTTGAGGTCTACTTCAAGTACACTATACGATAACTGTACTACGAATCTGAGACCAGAATATTGACAAGTATGTTGGGCCTTTGCGGTAAAGTTTGAGCGCAAAACGTCCTAAGCAAGAACCCACATTGAACCCAACTGCCAGTGGGCTCCTCCAAAGCGGACTGTGATGTTGAGAGCTGACCCATGTATATATATATATGTATTCACACGGTTTGGGATTTAGAGCCTTTAGGGTTTATAGGTTCTTTAGCTGCAAGCCCTAAACTTGTACTTGCGTACCTCCAGTAGGATCAACCGCAGTGAGCCATCGCTTCATGTCGAGGGCACGAACATACCTTAGGTCTATGGTTTAGGCTTTGGGGTTGAGAGCTTAGAGGCTTCAGTTGTGGGCCTCCTTTACAGGTTTATGGATTTTGGAGTCGGGCGGTCAAAGTGTTTTGAGTAGCCCGGGATCTAAACGGCGTCATGTTTAGGATTGTGGGGTCTGGGAGGTGTTCAGGGTCTTCATAACTCAGGGCATATGGTCAATGCTATGCGTACTCATCAGAAGGATGCGCCAACAAGAGCACCGGTTTAGTTGGCTCTTACCTCATATGTCCCAATCCTCTGGCAGCAAGATAGTCATCATCTGGGCCTTAAAATGACAATGCTTCGAAAACTCCGCCGATTACTGCAGGAGAGGAAATGAGTACAGGGGAGCTGGAAGAGTACATCGGGCGAACGCCTCACAACACCCTTAAACTCAAAAACTCCAGAAGTACTATAGCAACAAAAACAATAACCAATAGTCACTTCGAAGCACCCTATACGAGGAACCTAGGCCCATGTAGTACCTGCAGGCTTGCGGTCCTGAAGCTTATAGGGTTTAGAGTTTACAGTTTCAGGGTTTTAGGGTTTAGGGTTTAGGGTTTTAGGGTTTCAGCGTCTAGGGTTAAGGGCTGCTAACTCCTAAGCAAGCCCTTGTCACTTCAAATAAAAGTTCATGAGTTGCTGATCCTTTCCAACCGTATGGTCCGGTGTAGACTTTCCAGGAGCCTACAAGAGTGCATTTGCTCTTTTTTTTGTGTTTAGGGTTTAGGGTTTGGGGTTTGAGGTGTAATTTTTACGGTGTACGCGTTGCCTGCTACAAGCACATCACCCACAACCCCAACCGGCCCGAACCCTGAACCGGAGCCCCAACAATCACCTCCCCCTAATCACAACCCCCCACCGCTGCTAAGAACAGCTATTCCCCTAATAGGTATATGTATATATATATATATGTATACATATCATGGCATGACACTGTGGGAGCTCATGATTAGGGGGGTGCGGGGATTTATTCCTAGGAGGCGAGGATTAATTCCTAAATAAGCCCTAGCTTCCATTTCACTTTCCATTTTCTGGTCCATTTCACTCTCCATCATCCTAACCCCCACAAGCCCTAAGTCCTAAACCCTAAACCCTAAACCCTAAATCCTAAATCCTAAACCTTAAGCCCTAAACCCTAAGACCCAAACCCTAAGCCCTAAACCCTAAACCCTGAATCCTAAGCCCTAAATATCGTGGTTCGGTTCAGGTCCTGTAAGGATGGTTCCATGGAAGGAAGGTTTAAGGATTTATATATATATATATGGGTTTAGGGTTTAGGGTTTAGGGTTTAGGGGCTGGGGGGTTCTATACTGCTTATATAATGGTTATATAGGAAGTATATGGGGAGTACATAGGGATTGCATGGTTTGGCGTCCCCCCTCCCCCCAACTGCAGGCAATCCCCAAAAGCCTAAGGCGGTGAACAAGGGGCTACATGGAGTCCCATGTTACTTTACGGAAGGTTGCCTAGGACGCCTCCCGCAAAGCTCCCCGGAAAGCCAGTAGCCCAGAATTGTGCCCTACTTCTTCCAAACCTCCTGCTACTTTGGGCTGAAACTGGCCTTCATCCTAGATTCCAGCCAGGGTTTACTTTCAGGCTCAGGGGGAGTTAGAAGGTAGGTGCATAAAACCCTGGAAGTCATGTACCCCCCGCAATTAACTGCATGAGTACCCTGCTGACTAAGCCCCCCTGACCCTAAACCCTAGGCCCCAAAGTGCTTAGCGTTTAGCGTTTAGGGCACCTCACCCTAGAGCTCCGTGTCTATGGATAATGCTGTATCTACATGGGGCCTAGCGGTGTATAAACATGACCTACATTGGGATTTTTGGAGCCTTAGGTCTATGCTACATGTCACAAGGATCATAATAGTGTTGTAAAAATCTGCATGACTAAACCCTAAACCCTAAACCCTGGCTTCACCAAGCTGCTGCTGCGCGACTGGTGACCTCTTGCTGTCATCAAGTTTGGATTTGAGGCTTCTCAAACAGTGAGCCGCATAATGTATCATACCATAATATACCAGAATATACTGATAAACTATAAAATACCATAATATACCATGATATACCATAGTATTCCAAAATATACGATAATATAATACGATATAGAATACTATAAGACGTTGCAAGCAAAACAGTTTGATCATGGGGATTAGGGTGTATGGGGGCTATATAGGGGTTATCTAGGGACAATGGAAAAGAAATGGAACTATCATTTAGGATTTAGGGTTTGGGGTGGGTACACAAGTGACATTGAAGGGGAGAGCTTACATGATTGCCGGTGGCTCGGTAGGGGCTACCTACAGCATGCTTGACTCTTCTCTCGACACCACAATGATGCGCGCACTGCGCTCAAACTAGGAATCACAAACATGCGATGACCAGCACAGACCGGCCGCCAAATCCTGACTGTTCCTAACTAAGCCGAGAACGAACTGTACACACTGCAGCCCGCAAAGACACGAAGCCTAAAGGCCTGCATCTAGCTTCCTTACCTTTTACAATCATCATACTGCAGGGCCCTATTCATTGAGAACAGGGTTTAGCAGTAGATGATGCTGGTCTAGAAAGAATAACATTCAGTGATTATTCAGGCTTCGGGAGAAGCTCCCCCTATACGTTACATTCCTCACAGTCACCTTGGGGCCCAGCTTAAAGTGCATCAAAAGTACCAGACACGGATGCTTTCTCGCTTGATGCCTACACCCTAAACAGACCTGTGTCTGCTGGAGTGCGTGAACCAAAGCACTTGTTCTCACATGGTCGGGCCGAGTCAGCCAACTTGGTAAGTAGGCTTAATCAAAAGCGGTAATTGCAACATACTAGATAAGGACTAGTAGCAGTCTACTTGCGAAGTTTCCTTGACCCTCCAAGCACCAGTTTGACGAACAAGCAAGTGCGACTGCCTCCCCCCTACACAGCATCCTACCATCCGAGAACCTCACAACACCATCAAACCATGAGTTTCAACAGCCCCCTCTCATCTGAGGCTCGCTGGAACTCAGAGCCCTCAACTCAAAATCATAAACACTCGATGCCGCAAATTCTGAACCATCAACGCCGAGCCCCAAGGATGCATGAGCAAATCGCAACGTGCTAGCTGCAAATGCCATTTGATCCTCAAAAACGCCCTATGCAAACCCTGTTTAGGATTTAGGCTTTAAGGCTTACGCAGCACTATGCAAACCTCCTACAGTATGACTGGCAATGTTGCCGTAGCCTTTTCAACCTGCGTCTGCTTACTACTCCCCCATGCTACCCTTCTTGGTCGCCCCTCTTTTAGGTTCGATTCCAGTGGGATAATGAAAGCCAAGGCCCATTCATGGGGAACATGAAGGGCAGTATAGTGGGTAGTAGGGGGAACCCAAGATTGCAGAACGCCAAGTAAATCAGCAATGGAAACGACCTCTTCAATAGTTTCCAATAGGTTGACACTGTACTATCACCTTTGTAGACACTGAAATTCCAAAAGCGATTGCTATGAGGATTCTTAGGGCTTAACAAGCCCAAAGCATAGATCACATGTGAGTAGATGTATACGTATATATATATATACATATAGAAATATACGTATGTATATGTACGTATTTAGGGTTTAGGTTTTGGGATCTGGGCTTTAAGATTAGAATTGAGGGCTTAAGGACTGACTAGGGTTCATGGTTTATCAATTCTGTCTATACATCATAAATGTGCATATATATATATATATTTATTTATTTATTTTATAGATATCATGGATACTGAACCGGTCATATGTGTACACTTGCCCCCTGGTGTAACATCAAACCGCTACATGACTTTAGGCTACGTCTTAGCTTGACTGTTGACCCTAAGCCTTCACGACCGGGATTGAGGCTCAGGGTATTGTGCCAAACGCCGAACATCAGACAATGCCCAGCCCTGAACCGAGAGCATTGAACAAAACAAACTTTTATCCCAAATCCCCATTCGCAAAGCCTAAACCCTAAGCAATAAGTGTGATACACCCTGAGATAAAATCCTCCGCCCTGCCCAGAGGCTCCCATGTAGTTCCTCTTAGGGAACATAAATAAAAATTACTATAAGAAGGAAACTCTATTATTCACTAAGTACCCATAGCATGGTAACCTAATTTGAGTTCCTGAACAGCAACCACAAACCCAAAAGACAGCAGACCCACTGCAAACCCTGCTAACCCGCTGAGGTTCCTACCTTAGCCTAAACCTAAACCCCAAACTCTTAATTGATTAGTATTATTCAGGGATAAAGGTGTTTATTCAGACGAATTAAGAGGGAAATTTTGGTGGGTAGATAAGGAGAGGGTAGGAGGCCTTCAAGCCCTTAAACCCCCTAAAGCCCGCCCAAAACCCCCCTCAAACCCCCAAAGCCCACCCCGCCCCTAAAGCCCTTAAACAAAAGCCCCTGAAGCCCCTAAACTCCCCAAGACTTGAAGCCAAGGACACCTCGAGGCAGGACCCATATCGGGCTCCGGAGCTGCAGCTTTGGCATCTGTGCGAGGCTCCTTGGTACTTGGAGGCAGGGAGGAATGGAAACAGAAAAGAAAGCTATTCTAAGACACTGAGGTTCCTTTAAAGGGGTATATGATCATACATTTAAGATTTTGGGCTTAGGGTTCAGTGCAAAGAAAATGGAAACTGCCACTTTATTATCCAGGGTTTGGGTTTAGATGGAGGACTGGTTGACGAGGTGGTTGGGTTGCCTTGTGGCAGGATTCCTGCTGGGAGGGTCAGCAGGACTTAGTAAGAGGTTAATAACGGGTATAACTAATGGCATTCTCCCTTACAGGAACTGTTACCACAATAGGTAATGTTCGCCCCTTAGCAAAACCCTTTAAGTACAGTTACTGTAAGAGGGGGGATGACCCGACGTGCAGCTGGGCTTACTACATGGCTTCTAGGGGCCCTTGCACCCCCCAAACCTTTCGCCCCACCCACCCCTGGACAGTACAACACTTTTAGGGTCTAGGGCTCAGGGTTTAAGGTTTAGGGTTTCGGGCTTAGGGAAAGTGATTGTTGTAGGAACCTTATAGAGCTATGGTATGTCTTACCCTAACACCCTATCCGGGCTGTCTTGGAGCCTACATTATCCCTATACCCTCAACCCTTCTTGCATGTCGGTGCGCTTCAGATAATCCTTACAAGCCATGTAGTAAACCGCCCCAGCTATCCCTACTGGTACCCTGCATGCTCAGTCAGTCCCCTGACCCCAAGCGGTAAACTCCAAAGCCTGAAGCCTAAACCCCAAAACCTGATCAATAATATCGATCTTCTTCCAAAGACGCAACCGTAAACACAATCACACTTGGCCACCCCACCACATGAAACGGCTTAAGATCTGCAATCCACAGCTTTCACTCCCCAAACCCCAAACCCTCAGCCCAGAACCAAATTTCTACCCAAATCCCGGCAATGCCTTCCCAGGCACATGCTGCGCCAAGCTGATCTCTGTGGGCGAGGCACTATTCGCAAGTTGCGCCCGCCGGACAGTATCCTACAGTTGATACTGCCTATTTCCGTGTTTGGAGTTTAGGGTTAGGATTTAGGGTATAGGGTTTGGGCTTGGTACCAGAAAAGCTGCATGATCCCAAGCACCATTTTGCTTTGGAGGTATGGCATAGTAGACTGCGGTTTGTTGAGGGTGCTCCTCTTGGCATCCTTGCATGGTTCTGAGCTACTTGATATGAAGGATGCCTGAGTGGAAAGCGCATGCGCACAGGTCTCGGTTAAGGGGTTGGTTAAGTCAAGCAAAACCGTTTCCTCCTGCCATTGGAGTTTAGGGTTTAGGGTTTGAAGGTTCTATGTGCTATTAACGTGGTCTGTATCACTCGGCATTTAGGTATGATGGCTTCATCGTGAGACAGTTGTACACCTGCAACCTCAAACCCTGAAAATATGCACTCACAGAAGTACTTAGAGGCCCAGAGACTTACTCAGCATGCTCTAGGCTACAACGTACTAATCCCAATTGGAGGACTTGTAGCCCTTTCTAGAACCTGCTTACCAGGCTTCCTGGGCCTTTAGATAAACTGCCTAAACCCTAGACCCTAAACTCGGAACCCTAAACCCTAAATCCTGAAACGAAACTTCCGAAGCCCAAAGCCCATACGCCCTATGCTCCCTGGACCCCCTGCACCCACGTTGAAGCTTAAACCCTCGACCCCGAACCCTAAACCCTAAACCCTAAACCCTAAATCCTAAACCCTAAACCTTAAACCCTAAACCCCAGGTCCTTGGAGCTCTCCGGCAGGGGCGCCACATCAGCACCCAGAAGCCGCTTTGAGGGTTCCACGCCCAAGTTTCCTCACAGTTTTGGGGGTCGAGGCTTAGGCTTTAGGGTTTAGGATTTAGTGTTCATGGTAGGGTTGAGGGCTTTGGATGGGGCTGAGGTGGTGGATTTAGGGCTTTGGGTTCAGGAATTGCCCAGATCGTGCCGTAAGCTGCGAACCCCAAGCTCTGAACCAGATGTCCTGAGCCCCAAGCCCTGAACCATAAGCGCCATAACGCCTATGGGTGTCACGTGACTGCGGCTCGGAGGACGGAGCTTGGATGTTGAGGTGCTACAAAGGTACGTGAAGCATTTGGAAAGTATGCTGAGGTAACATATACTAAGAACATTTAGAATGACATATGCTATAATGATAATGGTATAAGGTTTGGCGTGTACAGGCGGCTACATTCCTTGTTTGGGCTTGGGTGGCGATCCCCATGCGTCAGGTGGAGGAGTACCCGACGATCGTTCAAAACTACAGCGCTGGGGGCTAGTATGGTGGCTTGTTAGCCCAAAGCCCGAAACCCTAACCGCATTTTCAGACAAAACAGGAAACCCAAAATGCACACAGCATGCATCACGCAACACCGTATCTGGATGTATCATATACAGGTGCTTTCAGACTTCAGATCGTTGCCTCTTTCGGGAAGCTTGCGTGGTGCCAGCATTTCATTTGTTCGTCTTCCTATGTCCTGTAGCCCCGCCCGGTCCGTTTGAAAGGAACCGGGTTTAGGGTTTAGTTCTTGGAATTTCCCAGAAACCCTCCCACATGGTAATTGTCCGAGACAGAGGCCACTTACAACCTACCTGGACTGTCAACGTGGTTCCTTTCTTGGGGTGATATGGCTGTTCAGGACTCATATTTGGATGTGGGTGGGGGTGGGTCAAGGTAAACTCCCAAACTGTAAACCTGTAAACCCTAAATCTTCTTCAGACGCCACCTATACCCCCTAGGCCTATATGACCCCTAGAGTTTCCTCCCAAGCTCCGAAGATCCTACAACCAGGACTGCGAATCAATCGCTACGTAGTCCGTAACAAGCCCCAACTCAGGCAGACAGCTCAGAGCAACTCCCCTAAACCTTTACCCTGAAAGGGTTTAGGGTTTAGGGTTTAGGGCCAGAAACGTGAACTAACCCTGAATCCTGAGCCCTAAACTGCTAAACTCCCAACTCTGAGGAAGTTGCGTGCGAAGTCAGCCAACTTCTCCCGGAAGCGCTCCGCAGAAAACTTCCTAGACCCCGGCACCTGGAGCTTCTTTACTTACTTCTGCCAAGTTGGGGGGACTGAGGTTTAGTGGAAAAGAAAACGGAAACTATTATGCATTATTTAGGGTCTAGGGTTTCAGTGCTAAGTTGGGACGAGTCGGACTGGCGGGAACGGAGATTTTGCTACAGGAGCTGAGCTTGGGGAGGATATAGGACTACTATAGATGAGATTTAGGATTTAGGGCTTGGGGTTAGAGTTTGGGGTTTGGGGGATTAGGGTTTATAGGTTTTGAGGTTTGGGGTTTAGAACCCACAGGATTCAAGGGACTTCAGGTCGTGGAGGACTTCATACTATCCCCATAAATAAAAAAAGGCTGGGTTGAGGGATTGTGGTCAAGGGGCTTTAGTTTCGAGGCTTGGGGTTTAGGGGAATTTGGGAACTCGGGCCTAGAGTGCAGGGTTCAGGGCAGACGCTTGACAAAGGCACCCAAACCCTCAACCCTGAACCCTAAACCCCTAAACCCTAAATTCTAAACTCTGCACCCTAAACTCTAGGCCCCTAAACCCTAGATCTTAAACTCAAAACCCTAAGCCCTGTGGGTAACTAGAGGAATTCTAGGCATTCTTGGGGGTATCAATGCATCAAAGATGGTTTCCCAAGAGTAGGGGTGCCCTGTAAGAGGGGTTATATAGGGGTATCTGGGGTTTAGGGATTAGGGCTTAGGGTTTGGGGATTGTGGGTTCCCAAGAAATAGGGATACCATTTTGGGCTTCCCCAGGATAAGGATTGCAGTATTTGGGGTCTATATTGGGGTCCCCCTATCTATTTAATGAAGCCCTAAACCCTAAACCCGAAATCCTACAACCCTAAACCCGAAATCCTAAAACCCTAAACCCGAAATCCTAAAACCCTAAACCCGAAATCCTAAAACCCTAAACCCTAAATCCTAAAACCCTAAACCCGAAACCCTAGGGGCCGAAGCCAAGGTTTCAGGGTTTCGGTTTCAGCCGGCAAGGAGCTATTTTTGGACTGACCTGGGAGGTGGTTGTCTTTGGGCCTGGTGGTCATCCGCCCCGTGGTTTGGGGTGTGGGGTTTGGGATTTAGGGTTTAGGGTTGAGGGTGTGGGGTTTAGGGTTGAGGGTGTGGGGTTTAGGGTTTGGGATTTAGGGTCTAGGGTTTGGGATTTAGGGTTTAGGATTTAGGGTTTAGGGTTTAGGGTCAATCGGCTGCATTCAAGGCTTCAGGAAAACATTATATAGGTGTTGCAGGGAGCACATCTGTGTAGCTTCTAAAAGCGCGGCTACTTCTTTGGCCATACCTTGTGTGCCCCTCTGCCACTAGAGCACATTTTGAATTAACAGGACTGGCGGTATTCGGGGCGAGCGGTTAGGGCTAAGGCTTTATAGTGCCAAGAGCGCATTGGGGGCTGAACCGAGCTATTGAAAGTGGAGCAGAGAAGAACATGTTCCGCAGGACCTTTGAAACACCCCTACCTGGTGGCCCATGGGTAGTCTTTTGCCAACATGTAACACAAACTGTAAGCCCCCCAAGTTGTTTAAGTCGGCTATGCTTAAGAAGTAACACTACAGGTACAAATAGGCCATGAGTACCCGTGGACCTCCAATTACCCATCACTAGGAACTTGCTGACAAAGGTACCCTGCCGTTTCGCCGCTGCTTCCAAGCCTGTCGAGGCAGCTGGCTTTTATCCCCCACCCAGTAATGGGTACCTCAAGGAATATTGTGGGCATATTGAGGCCCTATTAATTCAATGAAAATAGGAGAAACCTGTAGAATGGCTTGACCTAATTTTTTATGTCCCCAAAGTAACATGGAAACCCCAAATGGGCCCTTAATTGATAGGGTACCATCTCAGTTTGGGGGAGAATGTACCACTTAGGGTGCAGGATGCAGGCTCAAGGTTGAGGGCTCATGGCTTATGGCCTAAACCCTAAAACCCTAAAACCCTAAAACCCTAAACCCTAAAACCCTAAAACCCTAAAACCCAGGGTTGAGAAGAGTGCGCCGAAGGGAGGGCCCAAGAACTTCAGGAGCAAAATATAGAGGTTACATTGGGGACATATTGGGATAATGGAAAAGAAAATGGAAACTACCATATTATATTAGGGGTTATATAGGGGATATGTAGGGCTAATGCTGGAGAAGCTTCACCAGGATATTTGCTCACATGAATCGAGCCTCAGACATCTAAGAATTCGAAACTGCAAGATCTACTTCTCGTCCTCAAAGAAGCCAGAACAGTGCTCAAATCAAACCCGAACCAAGAAACTACAACGCATGTGGTTTACTGAATAGTTTTGCCTGCGCCAGAATTACTTTCTGTATGTACACCCTGGAACCGCCACTTTCCTTCTGCATTCCCTATGGCACCCCTGCCAAACCTTTTACCCAAGACTACGGACCCTGATTTTGCACAAAAGCATCTTGTGTTTTGTATGTTTTGGGGGTGCCCCTGGAAAAGTCCTAGCTGTTTTTGAGGTGGCTCGTTCACATGTACATCCTGGGAACTAGGCGGTTGAGGTCTCACATCAACATGCACTCAAGGGTGAACTCCCTCAGGATACTCCTGCATGTCTCGTGCTAAAAAACTCTCAGAACCTAGTTCTAATTCCTGCTAAACGGCAATCCTGCGTTTGTTCCGAAGCTAGACAGGTCAGTTTGGGACTACTATCTATGGTCCATTTCTGGGAAGCCTGAATGTCAGAGGAGAGGCCGTATTATGCAGGGGACCCAGACTGAGACCATGATTGTTGACAGGTCCCCAGATAGACCATAGACCACCTTCTTCAATACTGCAAGCCGTTTTTTTATTTCAAACCTTGTAGAACTTCTCTAAGGCATTAGCTACACGAGAACCTCTGACACTTTATCCCCTACACCCTAAACCCTAAACCAAAATTTCAGGTTCCAAGCTTTAAGAGCCGAATACTCATTGAAACAAGGACGTTGACCTTAGTGTTGAGGGTTTAGTATTAATCTTGGGTTTATGTAGGGTTAAAGTCTTGGGCTTTGGGGTTTATGAATAAAGCTTTTGTCCAAAAACAAGCTGTAGCTCACTAGTAAGGAAGAAGAACTCATTTTTGTCACTTAGATGTATTCATACATGACGAAAACTTGGGGGTCCGGAAAATGCCTACCTGCCCCAAAAAAAAACCGAGAATCCTAAACCCCAGACCTTACATCCAAAACCCTAAAACCCGAACCCCAAATTCTGAAACCCAAAACCCTAAATCCCAAACCATACATCCTAAACCCAAACCTGAAACCCTACAGAGCCTACAACCTAAACTCAACCGACAGGACCTCCTCAGCTCCCGCACGGAGTGATGCCAAGCCCGATGGGAGTTCTCGCTCAGGAGGCGGCTCCTTTGCTGGTTAGACATCGGGACGGCGCAACTATCGAAAAATGTCCCAATTCAGTATTAAGTTCTGGAATAATGAGCATGAAGAACCATGCTCAACAGTGACATCGCTTGGAGATTCATCTCAAAAAATGGCGTGTCCGCCGTCTATAACCCAAAACTATGATGACATGTATTAATTATGCGTGGACTTGTGAAAGAAAACCACGTTTTTTTGGAAATCTGCGCTTCTCCGAGGTAACCTGTGCACTGACTTGAAAAACACCAAAAATGCCGAACTGGTCCCAAAGATCCTGAAGCTCAAGACCCTGAAGCTCGATAGTCTTAACGCTAAAACCCTGGGCCACAAACCCTAAAAGCCCAAACCCGCTCGTGGATTCCTGGAATACTGCAGAATGGAGCCCCAAAGTCAAGCGACCTGGTCCTAAACACTGGTGTAAGGCTTTGGCTTTATTGACTATACCCGCCCTAAATCCAAACTCAAGGCTTAGGCCGCTACGATCGTGGACGGCGCCTACGCCCCTCGCCCTCCATGGCAATAGCTCGACCTACCTGGTCCTGCCTCAGCACAGCCACGAGGGAAACACCCCTAAATCCTAAACCTTCCTCGGGCCTCAGGGGGTTCAGGGGCCTCGGAAACCCCCGGGGCCTCGGCAATCGGCAAGGGATGTCTTGAGACCGTACAGCAGAAATGTTGAGTTGGTCATGATGGACCTAGTTGAGCTTAGGTCCTAAACCCTAATAGGAATACATTAGGGTGGCTTGGCCGCCTCAGACGGCGTGAGGTGGGCGAATGTGTGAGAAGGCCAGCCGCAGTCGGGCCGCAGCAGCACTTCGCATGCAAGTATACACTTGGAAGATCGTTCAAATCTAATCTGTCATCACTGCTTGCAAGTTAACTCACAGCAAATCCTGAACCTGAACCCTAAACACTAAGCCCTTAACCCACACATCTTCTGCGACAAGTTGCGTCTTGAAGGCAGGCGCGGACGGCACACAGAGCGACCCAATCAAGCCCTTTGCAGGCCACGGTTTAGCGTTTAGGGTTTAGGGTTTGGGGTTTAGGGTTTAGGGTTTAGGGTTTAGGTAGGGTTTGGGGCTTAGGGTTAAGGGTTCAGGGTTTTACGGTAGGGCTAAATAGCTCATAGGATTTAGGATTTAGGGTCTAGGGGTTGGGGTTCCGCAACTACCCCCTATGAGCCATGCCTCCGAAGATTGTCCCTTGATTAGGATCCTTTGGGGCTAGTTAGATAGGGTTTAGGGTTTAGGGTTCAGGGTTTGGGGGGCGAACTAGGAACCTCAGGGGGGGTAGTATAGTCAGTATAGGAGGGATGGTTAGAGAACCCATGAGGATTGCAATAGAAAGGGGTTAAACATGGTTTAAGTTATTTGGCAGGTCTGGGGCGTAGTAAAGACAGTAATCATCTTGGGCTGTTAGTTATGTGGCTGGTACGGAAATTCATGTATTCACTCCCTACCCAAATCCTAGACCCTAAGCCCTAAACTCTAAACCCTCAGACCTGAACCCTAAACCCTGAACCCTAACTTATCCTCCAAGTAGGGTTGGGTTTATGTCTTAGAGTATTGGTTAATGGTTTTCAATTAGAGTTTCCGGGCCCCGATTTACCTGCAGCCCCATTCCTATAATTCCGCGGACTGTACCCAATGTCTCAGGCATTAAAGACTACTAGACGGTAGACAGCGGGTATGAATGGGGATTTAGTTAGGCAGGCAGAATTTACGTTTAGGGCCAAGATCTCAGGGCCAAGAATTGAGGGATTAGGGTCAGCCTTACTCTGTAGGCAAGAAAGAAAGCTAAATCAAGTAAGGGTTCTATGTTGGAACCCTCAACCCTAAAGCCCTTCAATCTGGCGCTTGAGGTTGTCCGAGATTCATGAGGTTGTTTGCTGGCCTCTGCTAGGCTCAGGAAGAATGAGAGATCCTGCAGAAAAGCCGCCATGAACTTACTGGTGGCAAGTAGGGAATATAAGGGAATGTATTATGTCGGGATTAAAGACCCTTATCCCGTAGTAACCGCCAATGAGCAAGCTCATGGCTAGCGTTTAGTTAGAGGTGGCGACAACAGCTGTAGTCGCAAGAATGACAAAGGAAATGGTAACACTCCTGCCACGAGAACCTCACTCGTTTACACATGCGCACCTGTCAAAAAATACAGTACATACAACTTCAGCAGATAGGGAAGCTTTTGTCAGCAAAGACCGCGCCAGTCTTGGTCTACATGCTCGGACTGGGCACAACCCGGATAATCAGTTGCGGAAGGTCACAGGGACTAGTTAGTATGGCACGCCTAGCTATGTGACCGATAACCCTATATACTACTAATCCCATCAGTCACTTCTCACTATGAATAACCCGCTAATTAATGATCAAAGAGGCCCCTCCCAGAAACCCCTAGCTCCTCTAATTACTTATGAAGGTGCCATTTGATGACAAATAATGAAGGAAGGAGTCGAGATCTAGTAGAATTTTAGATGACTATAGGTAGATTCTATTACTCTCACCTGGTTTCTGAGGGTACCGCGCGGAGGTGCGAGATAAACCCTAAGCCCTAAACTCTAAACCCTGGAACCTAAACCCTAAAACCTGAACCCTAAAACCTAAACCCTAAGCCCTAAACCCTTTACCCCAAGCAACAGGCCTCGGCCGGCAAGCTCAACCTCCACTAGCTCGAGGCTATACTTTCGTGAGCGGGACATATCCGCAAGGAACCTTGTCCACTTCTTGGGGTTCAGGGTTTTGGGCTTAGGGTTTGGGGTTACATGGTTCAGGGTTTAGGATGTAGGATTTTGAAACTTGCATTTTGGTGTTAGGGTTTCTGTGAATATGAACCTGGTCCAGGATTCCAGGATTTATATACACTCCCCTAAACTCACCTGGAACCTGGCCCCTTTGTTGACTACTGACTTGTTGCTAAAGGCTACATGGAGTTGCATTTGGGTCGCAGCTTAGATTGGGAGAGGGTAGCGCTTAGGATTCCGGAGTTGGGGGTTTCCAGACGTAGGTGGCCCCCCCCAATAGACCACAATACGTTGTAGTCCTTGCTCCTGAGCCGGCGGTAAGGGGTCCGAGCTTCTGGAAACCCCCATTTTGTGCCTTTGTTGGGTTGCATGCTTGGGATTTGAGGTTGAGCTTGGGTACTGCCTCCACCCAGCAACAGTCTGTATTATTGGAGTCCTATTAAGGGCTATATACAACAACATTATAACAATTATCCAACTGTTACTGAGGGGGGGGCAGTACCCAAGGTTGAGCGTTGAGGGCCAAGGATTGGGACAAGTAGCCTACTTGGAGGGTGATGGGCACCTAGTGGATATGTTATCAAGAGCCCTTTAACAAATATAACGACCTTAGTTACTGCACCTTTCCCCTGACCCTAATTAAACCCCCAGACCCACACCCCAAATCCAAAGCTGTTAACCATTACTACTTACTGAGTTGCCCTGACCCTCCGAGTCCCATCCTCTGATTCCAGCCTATAACTCACAGCAAGCATAGAATATCGGATTCCGACGAACCCGGGGAGCGCAAGAAACCGAACAGAAACATCACCGAAAAAAAAATCTACCCAGGCTTCCTAAATACAGTTAATATTTGGCCTTCGCCCCAAAAATAATGGGTATAGAGGCCATCATTCTGGGCTTTCGGAGTTCTAGGTACAAGGGCTGCTTCTACAATTTTAAGAACAGGTTCAAAGTGTATGGCAGCTTGTCAAAAGCATCCCTAGATAATCCCTGGAGGGGACGACACAGTCTCCTTCCAATCTCGACATACCAGGAGGGTATCAGTATTCTGTGAAACCCTCATATGAGCAGCGGTTTTTTGTGGTTGAACCTAGTAAGATTATACTCCTCATGTAAAATACTATACCCCAAAGGGAGGATAGAATCTTGCTCTATAATGGGTACCATAGTATCCCAAAAAAATACAACTCATATGAGGAGCTCTGGCTGCCTGGAACGACTCGGCAAATCCATAAATTCTCGTGGCTTCCAGCAGAGCTGCTGTGGAGAGCCGAACTGAAGCATGTGGTCAGCGACAACACAGCCAGAGGTGAAAAGGCCCAAGTCCTGCATCCGCTGTTTACCATAAAATTGTGAAGGCTAGTGTAGAGTTTAGGAATCTGCGGTTTCTGAGTAAGCTTCAGGGTTTTTTTAGCTCAAGCTACCCTGACACGCCCCACCTCTAGAGGGCTTCCTAAACACAAACTTCAAGCATCAAAGCCCTCGACTCTGGACCCAACCCTTCAAAACTAGGACCCTTTACTTAACCTTCGCATGATCAGAACAGTACCAGTTTTTAAGTAAGCCTCTGAACAACCAAGTGCTCATGGTATATTCCTTGTTCTGGTCCATTTGGTGCTGCAAAATCCGATAACCCAAGGTGGCCCTTCATTTTGGGGCGTGGGATCCTCCTGTTGCTGCACTTGGCCTTTACACTGGGTGAGCGGATGGGTTGATACCATTTAGGGTTCAGGGTTTAGGGTTGATAGTCCGAAGTTCAGGGTTGTACACCTTGGGCTGTACCGCCGAGATGGCCGGGCTACTGGACAGAAATCTAAGTCACGTACATTGTACATAACACAGCTTCATTATTCTGGCAGCTGAATTTAGGTTCCTTAGCAGCAAGCCATTTGTCCATGTGAGGGCTAGAGTGACGCCATGTTGACGGACGTGGAAAGTTTGAGATAGAGCTGTTAGATTGCACCTAGGAGGAGCCAGTTTTGGAGTGGATTTTGGGTTGAGGGGCCTACGGTGTATGTTTGACTTTCGGGTTCATAAGTATAGGGTGTAAGGCTTAAGCTTAAAGCTTAGAGTTTAGCGATTAGGGTTTAGGGTTCTGAGGGTCCAGGGCCTAATTACTCCTAACAGGAATCACCGCGGCACGCTCCATTACCTGAGCCGTATACCCTATGCCACCCTATATCCCAAACCCTAAATCAGTCCCAGCCTTAAATCCTTCTACCAACGCCTGAAGCCCCTGAATCCCAGTCCTTACCCTAAACCCTAAACCCTAAACCTTTAAACCTTTAAACCCTAAATCCTCAAACCCTAAACCCCGCCAAACCGTGCTTTGGTCCAATGCCTTGCTATCAGGTCCTCCACGCGTCGCAGCTCCGAGAGATACTGACCCTCTTTGTTGCCACGTAGTAACAGCACCTGGGGCACAGCTCAACCCTAAAGCCAGGGTTTACGGTCTAGGGTCTAGGCTCTGGGGTTTAGGGTTTGGGGTGTAGCCTTTAGGGTTTAGGCTGTGGGGTTTAGAGTGTAGGCTTTAGGGTTTATGGCCGTGCTCGATTTACACCCTGAATAGCTGTCAGCGTCCATCTGCGCAGCCCAGACTCCTAAATCCGAAGCCTGGTATGAGTAGCTTGAGTGACTGTGGCTTTAGTACGTTGGGGGGGGGCCTATAAAAATTGAATTTCTATGGCTGTATAAGGATCATATAGGGATTAGGGGTAGTAAAAATACGAAATTATTTTCTGAACCTTGAACCTAAAAACCCAAACCCCCTCACCCCCTAAACCCCAAATCCCACCCAGTTTAGTTGCTTGAGGAGCCCAAGTGGGAACTGACTGCAACTGACAGTTTGCCTAACCCTGCCCCTCCGTAGCTAGTATTGGTTTTAGGCTTTAGGGCTTAGGGTCCCCTAAACCCTATATAAACCCTGAAATGCCCTTAGCCCTTGAACCCACCAAAATCTAAGCCCCAGTCCCCAGAAAGCCGTAAACCCTACGCACTATGTATGCCTCAGCCCTATACCCCATGTATCCCTAAAACCCTCTTAAGGACACCTACTGCGAGGGCCCCTTGAGTTAGACTAGGGTTTTGGACTGCCGTATACTAGAGCTATATGAGGACTATACCGGAATGCTTGTGAACCTGTAAACTCCGGTAGATTCACAGTCTACATTTAGTTTTCAATGTCTTTCTCCACTGGATTTTATAGTTCTACTGGCAAGCACTCGGCCCAGGACAGCACATCACCCTAAACCCAGAACCCTATGCATTTCCCCAAAAAGCCCTTTGAAGCCCTAAACCCCTCCAATAACCCTAAACCCTAAACCATCAACTGCCCTCAGCCTCTAAACTCTACCCCATGAACCCTAAGTCCTAGTCCATACACTCCCCCAAACTAACGTGGAAGCCCATGTAGTACCCTTTTAGAAGGACTGTAGTCTTTATGGGGCCCTTTTTGGGTTTCCATGTTAGTTTCCGGGACTCATCCCTCAGCCCTAATCCTTAAACCCCCAAAAACCCTACTCCCTATTCCCTATAACCTAAGCCCCTAAACCCTAGACCCCAAACCCTCAACCCTAAACTCTAATCCCTAAACTGCCCTAAAGCTTCCTTAACCCTCTAATCCTTATAGTTTCCATTTTCTTTTCCATTCTCCCTCTATAAAACCCCAATGTAACCCTAAACGCTATAGATTATCCCCAATATGACTCTCAAATGAACCATTGTCTAAACTCCTAGTATCCTCCTTAATAACCCCTATAGTAGTCCCCTATATAATCCCCTATATAAGCCTCCTTTAAGGAGTTTAGACTATGGCCCAAATAGCCAAAACCTCCAAGACAAACCCTAAACCCTAAACCCTAAACCCAAATAACCAAAAACTCCAAGACGTCCAGGCCGCATCTACCGAGCTCGGGCCCCGAGACTCCAGCAGCTGTGGGAGGCAGTCCGCGGATTCCCCTGGCCTTGGAACTTAGGGGCTTAGGGTTTAGGGTTTTAGGGTTTAGGTTTTAGGATAGGGTTGTAGGGTTTAGGATTTGAGGGGTGCAGGGGCTTAGGGTTTTAGGGCTTAGGGTTTTAGGGGTTTAGGGGCTTAGGGTTTAGGGTTTAGGATTTTAGGGGTGTAGGGGCTTAGAATTTAGGGTTTTAGGGTTTAGGGTTTAGGGCTTAGGGTTTTAGGGTTTAGGGTTTAGGGATTTAGGGATTTACTGGCCTTTGGTTCGCTGGGAATGAAGGAATGGAAAAGAACATGGAACTCCTAACGGGTGATATAGGGGTTTTCTATAAGGATCCATTCCTTCATTCCTAGCTAACCAAAGGCCAGATCTAGGCTGCCCTTGGTTCATGATTTGGAGATTTTGGTTTAGGGATTCAGGTTTAGGGGTTAGGGATTTAAGGTCTAGGGTTCAAGGTTTAGAGGTTGGGGTGTAGGGATTTAGGGTAGGGTTTGGGGTTGAGGGTCTTAGGGTGTAAGGTTTAGGGGTGTATGCTGAAGGTTCAGGGATTCTCATCATAGCTACAGCTATCCTATGTAAGGCCCCCGCTCTTACTACCAACTAGCCTTCAAGTGGGGACTTTGAAGTCTTAGTTTGTAAGCAATAGGCTTTTGCATGCAGGGGCTTTACGACCCTAAACCCTAAACCCTAAACCCTATAGAGTTTTCCTTCAGGCTCTCCATGCGCTTAGGCTCATTAGGGTCTATGGGGCCTGTTTACAAAGGTTCTGAGGGTATGGCGGAGAAGCCAAATCGGTCTCCAGTGGGTATTGACGGCTTAAGGTTTATAGACTTTAGGGGTTAGGGTTTGGAGTTTAGGGTTTAGAGTATCAGGTTCGTTTATGGAAGCTGCTCCCCGAAACCCAACATATGATGTGGATATAGGCCCCTTTCAACAGGAGAGTCATGTGGCCCCATTTCAGGTTCCATACACCCTACGTAGTAAACACTGAACACTGGGCCCCAAAATCTCAGGCCCTTACACCTCAAACCCCCAGGCCTCCATCTACTTACAGAAGAACATGAAGACAGAAATCATATGGTGAGGAATAAGGATTTAGAGTTTAGGGTATAAGGATGCAAGGTTTCTCTGTCTGGGGGGGGGCAACCCAAAAAGCTCTGCGTGTAAGATACGAGTCGACCAGAGATTACAAGCTTTTGCGACAGGATTGCAGGAGGTTGATCGGAATGTATGCCATTATAATGGAGGTTGTGAGAGTCAGTATAAGAAAGAATCAATCTTATCCCTAAAGCCTACATCCCTAGACCCTACACCCTAACCCCTTTTCTTTCTAAGCGGGGCTCTAACATTGAAACCGAAAGGCCAAGGTTCACCTGGAGTGTTCTAGTCGGCTAACATGAGCGTGCTTTAAACAGTCCCTACATATAGAATTTGTCATTTCGTATTCCATGCGATTTACCATTTGATCCCCCACTATTAAGCTATAGCAAGACAGAAAATCCATGTATGCCGGTGTTGCGAGATTACGCATCCCAAAATGGGAAAAGCAAGACAGAATACATGTTTGTTGTTCTTGTGGCTAGCGTCGATGCGATGCGCTCCTGAATTCTACATGCAGAACAGAAGACTGGCGCAGAAATGGTAGTTGTTCAAAAAAACTGTGCCCAGAACAGCCGTAAAGTAGGTTCCCTGTTTGGTTAGGATCCCCTTTTGAAGAAGTGCATTCCAAAAAAGCCCCTTCTTCACGTGGACCTTTAGAACAACCTCCAAACCACCTGTTGTGCACGTGAATGCGCTCAGCCTGGCCCCACGATAGCGGGATTGGACCAAAAGCTCATATAAGATATAGTCTAAACTCCTAGTATGCCTTTTAATAGTCCCAAAAATGGGGACTCTATATAGTCCCTAAATACACCCCCTTTATGCCCTAACCTCTAAACCCTAAACCCTAAACCCTAAACCCAATCCCTGTTACCTAACCCCTACACCCTGCCTTCAATGTAGGAATGCGGCGCAGCCTTGTCTCCGAGCTTTCCGAGCTGCGGGAGTAAGGTTCACCCCCGCTGCAAGCTGCTCTTGCTTCTCCGGGGTACTTGGAGGGTCAGGGGGACTTGGTAAGTAGGTTAACAAGGGGATAACTGGGACCAAGTCCCCCTGACCCTCCAAGCAATGGGCTAAGCTTCTGCACCTCCTTGATAAGCCGCTCGGCGGGCCGTGCACAATCTCCGTAGAACCCAGAGCCTCGCAAACAGCGCGCTTGGTAAGCCTCTAGCTACTGCTCCTTCGCAGCCAAAATGCTTGTGCATGTCAAGGACGCTCGCCGCGCAAGACTCGACAGTACAGCAGAAACCTGAAATGATTCGAGCTGCCTTTGACCGTTTCCAATAGCCAACTATAGCCAAGATTCTCTTTGGCCCATTTTTGGTTCGTGCAGCGCAGACTTTGGAACAAGAGACCCTACATCCCTCACATGGACCCTCAACTTGTCTCAGAATATCCGACACTCACAGCACCGTGAGGGTCCCAGAACTATAACCATTTGAAGCAACTCCTACGAGTATAGGGTTTCTCCAAATGGGGGGCCCAAGGACCAAAGAGGTATGTGGGGATAACCAGGAGATTGTGAGGGCTTCCCTTCACTTCTGGTTTAGGGTTCCAGTAGTAACTGCACCCCTGATCTTGGAAATTCTCATAGAAGCTTGTCCAAATTATGGCCCCTGTTTAGGGTGCCGTATATGTCAGGGGCCGTGCCACAACAGGAACTCCCCAAAAAAGGGGATCCGGCTTCTGACGAAAAACCCTCAATCCCCAAGCCAAGCCCTAAACCATATAACCTTAACCCCAAAATCCAAAATCCTAAAACTCAGCTTTTAGCCCCTAAACCTTAAACTCCTGCATCCCTTGTTGGCAACTCCCCGCAGAAGTTGCAGCCTGAAACTCGCTGCTGCAGCCAGGCCGCAGCAGCTGCAATGAACTCGAGAGCCCAGCAAAGTCAGCAATACACCGCGACACCTGGGAACGGTTTAGGGGTTTAGGCTTTAGTATTTAGGGGTTTAGGGTTTAGGGGTTTGGGGTTTAGGGGTTTAGGGGTTTAGGATTTAGGGTTTAGGGTTTAGGGTTTAGGGTTCAGGGTCTAGCTGAAGGAGCTCGACGGGTGAGAAGAATTTGAGTTTTCTGGGTGGCTGTAACCAAGTAAGATATCAGATATTATTGCCATTAATTGATAATAATCACAGGTAGAATGAAATCTCACTATTCTTGGTGACTAGTGTATCTGCATTTGAGATACTACTTAGGTGCGGAGCTGCCAAGTGGGTCCACTTGCATCAGGCTTCCGAAAGGCTTACAAGGGGAATAATGGAAGGCAACCAAGGGCTATGTGAGGCCTATAACATGGGGAAACTACCAAACTGCAAATTCCTTAGATTGCATGTCACAGCACCGGAGAAAAAATCCGTATATCCTAGACCCTGAGGAAGGATGGCGAGAATGAGAATGCCCGTGGTGGGCATGGCCTTGAACAACCCAGACCCCCAAAAGGATCTAGAAATTAGATCCCCTATATAGACCCATTATAGCCCCTATATAATCCTTATATAATTTCCCATATGGTTCTAGGGGATCTAATTTTTAGATCCCTTTGGGGGTCTGGGTATGTACTGTATTGTATGGGCACTTTGGATCCCTGTGGACCTGGCTCTTCGGGTGCATCGGCGCAATCTTGAAAGTGGGTCTCCCTTATCAGACGGCTCTAATCCATCTTGCAGGCTTGGGGGTTAAGGGTTTAAGGTTCAAGGGTTTAGGATGAATTTCGTGATCTGCAGGCTTTGGGTTTAAGGTTTAAAGGTTTAGGGTTAGTTTCGTGAACAGCCAATGACAAGAAAGCCCCTGACCTCATCACAGGCTTCTGTTCTAGGAGTTTCCAAAGGTAGGCCGCATGTAATTCCAAAAGGCTCTTACACACCCAAGTATCTCTAGGATTTCTGAGCGCCTTCTGTTTTCACCTGAATGTTTATCTGAACAAGCTCTTAGGGCCTGTCCTTATGCTACTGAAACAGATGAGTCATGCCCACGAGGCTCATGGTTCTATATGGCAGGGGGACAAACATGTACCACTTTTCGAGGTAATTACCCTAGAGTGTACGGACACATACAAACAAGCGATGCCCGATCTGGAGTTGTCAAGAGTCGGGGTGGGTTTTCTGGGCGCCCTTGTAACACTAAGCATTAAAATCTAAGCCCAAAGCATATGAGCCATAGTCTAAAAAAACTCCTAGTATCCCCCTAAATAACCCCAAAAGTAGTCCCATGTATAATCCCTTTTATAACCACTTTTAAGGAGTTTAGACTTTAGTTCATATGCGATGTGTATGTATGGAGAGGAAACATCACAGACTGTCCTACATCAGCTCAACTGAACCCTACATAAACCATGTGGTAGCTTCCCAAAGTAGGGGAACCCCAATATACAGACCCAAGCACATAGCCCCTTTAAACGGGTCCCGGGACACCCCATGACATGACAAGGGCTCTTAATTTCCGGTGGCCCCAGAGCCGATACACCAAACCCTAAACTCTCAATAAAAAGGGTTGGGTTTAAGGTTTAGGTGTTTTTTGATGGTTTCTGGATTTCCTTAACCTCAAAGTTTCGGATCCTGGTCACATTGAAATCCTTCAGGTGCCTAATAGCATCAGCAGTTTGAAGGATTGTAAATTCTTCGCAAATCCTTTCTAAACCTTAAGCAAGTGTAACAAAAATCGATCGCCTATACCCTATAACCCCTGTGTAACCCCATATAACTAGCCCTAAATAAGCACTTGATATCCCCTATAATCCCTGTATGACCCTATATAACTATCCCCAAAGGGCCATCATGCTGGTTCCTGTCTATGTGGCCGAGTCTCCAGCCTCAGTCAGCGTGTAGGATTTGAGCGCTGTAGGGACTGAGGATTTCTAGAGTTCAGGTCTTTCGGTAATATTGAGGGTTGTATTGGGATAATGGAAAAAGAAAATGGAAACTACAATTTAGGGTTTACCTGAACCCCAGAAATACGTAGAATAATTGCCTTTTGGGCTATATTTAGGTGTTTTGGGCTATTATTTTACTTACTTTTGGGGTCCAGGTAGGATTTAGGGTGTTTGGGTTTAGGATTAGGAAGGGTCTTGGTCTGGCAGATTGTAGGACCTGGGGTTTGGGCAGTTGCCGAAAGGGACGGAAAGTTTGCTTGCCTTTTTTGTTTGCTATGTGGCTGGTTTTTGGGTTTATAGGAGTTATTTGAAGCTAAGATTTGCTGGGAAAAGCTTCTTGTCTCTTCTAAGCATCTGGGTGTCTACAGCGTCCCGGACTTCTCCTCAAGCAGCTCAGCAAATTTGTGATTTCGCATCCTGAGAAGTGTGCTGGGTTCCCGAGGTTCGTAAGATTCTTGAGCGGTTCTGCACATTGCAGCAGGGAAGAGAAAATTCGTTTCATAACCACGTCATGCCCGTTCTTCCGTTAGATGGGCTACAGACTAAAGTTTTGTTGGGGGGGCCTGCAAGGGGGATATGTTGGAATACTTAAGGAATGTACTAGAACTTTAGTCCAATTCGTTGTCCTGCCTAGGCCTCCTACCCGATTATAGGAACCCAATATAGTCCCCTTTATTATCCCAATAAACTATACAGTAGTTTCCATTTGATTTTCCATTCGATCTAACTAGTCTTGCAAGATTTAATTAATGCTGCGTCCAGGAAGGCATTGCACACAGAGGCAGGCAACTAATCAATCCGGACTGCACTCGGCTTTCAAGTCTCTATGGCCCGTCATGACCTGCATGTACATCATAAAGCTTGAACCTTACAAGTAGTAGAGGACAACCCAAAACCATGTAGCGTACCATACTGTAGTAAGGTTATGCCCGCTTCATCCCGTGCCCTCCCCAAAAAGCCCAATCGGGAACGGGAGACTAGAGCCCCTTCATATGACTTAAGGAACAAATGATTTATTTGTAGGTTTTTGGCAGGTGTCGGGTCCCTCGCGACCAGCTACAAATGCTTTAGGGCTCAAACAGATAGACATTTCGCCGACGACCAGTAACTTCTGTTTAGGCGCCTGGGCTTCTAGCGCGAACTTCCACACCTGCTTTCTTCAACAAGACTGTGACAGCCTGAATAGTCACCATCATGGCTGCCTAACAACCCTCCTATACTTATAAGTGCTTATGTAACCAATTTTTCTCTGTAACTTGTTTCGTTGTCTTTTCCACTTGATTGTCCACGGGGCCCATACAGTATGGTTGTGGGAGCCGTCTCATCACATGAGTAGTATTTTATTTGGGGATATTATAGTACCAATGTAGAGTAAGATTATATCCTCCTTTTGGGGTATAGTATTTTATATAAGGAATATAATCTTACAAGGTTCAGCCACCAAAAAAACATGAGTTGAGCTCCTACCATGGCCATGCCTATATGCAAGGCCTTGCAAACTAAGGTTTCCAAAAGTCGTCTTCATTTGAGCTGTAGTCTAAACTCCTAAAAATTGGTCTATATAGGAGGGATGCTAGGAGTTTAGACTATAGCTCATTTCCGTGTAGTTATAGGTTTGGGTGTGTGATGTCTGGAGACCTGCATCATGCACGCGCAATACTTTTCCCGCCTAAGCCCTAAAACATAGATGGATTTGGGGCTTAGGGTTTAGGGTTTTGTTTTCCATTATCCCACTACAACCCCTAATGTAGACCCATGATTCGTAAACCCCTTCCTTTAAAGGACCTTAATCTTAGGATCCCTACTCTACTCCCTATTCAGGGGAGGGGCTTTATTCATCAGGGGTCTACATTACCCTATACTATACCATAGTATACCATAATATGTTATATTTTGTTCAATCAGGGATCTACAGTGTGATATGATTGTACTGGATTTGTGTGAAACCCTGCCTTGCGTGTCTCAATTAGTCCAAGGCTTTGTAGTTGAAGCAGCCGAACCCTTTCGTCTCTATTCATATTTGGGGACAGTGGATAAGAACATGGAAGCTACTGACTATATGATTGTGTGTTTGGATAGGCGTTCTATTGGGATAATGCGAAAGAAAATGAAAGCTACTATTCATTTAGGGTTTATGGATCTCCTACTTTGGGTTTAGGGCTCTTAGGGTCTTACACTCATTTGAGAAAGAAGCCGGCTTCTTACCGCAGCTGTGTGAACTCCAAAACGTTGAAGGGGTTCGCCTCAGCTCAGTTGAGGCCCCTGGGCTGCAACACTCCTGAGATTTCCCTGGGTTTCTGCTAAAATCCAACCTTGAACTTCTGTGTAAAAATTCTGTGCGAACTTCTGTCTAAGGCTACCTGAGCAGGGTATAGGTCCAATATGATCATATTCAGTAGTACCTCAATGTGAAATGGTCAAGTAATCTTGGCGGCCGCCGGATTTGCAGCTTGAAGCAGTTAAAGAGTTTTTAGGGTCAGCAGGTCATTGTTGGATTGAAACATTGATTACACGCTAAAACCCGGGAAGCATGGAACGTCATGTGGAAGGAGTCAGGTTTGTTGACACGGTGCGTTTTTTTAGGTGCTGGGCTTGCAGTCGAGGGTAGAGCAAACCCTAAACTCTAGATTTAAACCTCAAGCTAAACCCAAAAGCTAGCTATAGGTCCAGGAAGATCGAGCCTGACCAACACTCCACCACAATGGGATATAGTCGCCAGACTTCAAATTCTCTAGTTTTTTGTACTCTAAACTCATGTACTATCGGAAGTCCCTACATAACCTAGTTTGTCATGCGAGAAGTGAGAATCCTTTAATCCCCAAGCCTACGAACGCACACCCTAGGACCCTTGGTCGAAGAAGTACATTTTGAGTCATCTGCATCCTCCAACATTTGGATATTTGCTCTTGAGAGAAACTCAGAGTTCAGGGCTTCGGGGCCTAAACCCAAACCCTAAACTGTGAGCCCGGGGCCGTCGAGTAGGGTGAACGCGCAGAAGCCGGCAGGCGAGGCAGCTCTGGAGCCTAAAGCCGTCTGGCGGGCGACAGAGCTCCCAGTCCCACAGGCAGCTGTGGGCTGCG